>JBAMBL010002205.1:0-95724 GCA_037043405.1 Drosophila subquinaria | reverse complement strand
AAAAATACCAAGTTTGTTATCGAGTTCGAGTTCATTTGTTATCGTTGCCATTTATAATTGTGCTTTAAATGGCGCCACTTTTGAATTTGTCAAGGAGCTGAAGGCACAACAAACTGCAATACAATTAGTAAAAAAAAAACGCATTGTTTGTTTTAAAGTAATTAATATTTATATGTATATTTGTATTCTTAATCAGCTTGTGTCCGCAACATTGTTTACCCATTTTGCTTTGGGTAAAAATATGTTTGTATATATATATTTATATATATATATATATTTTCTTTTCGTTTTTTCCGTTTTTTTCATGATTTTTTTTTTGTTTTTGTTTTTTTTTCTTTACAAATAATGTAAGTTATAGCTATAGTTGTAGGGGTAATTAGGTATGTGTGTGTGTGTGTGTGTAAACAATACTAGAGAGTACGAGGAAAGTAAATAAATGTAGAAATACATACTTAAAGCATACAACGCACACAAAAAAATTGCCTCAATTAATTAATAATATAAATCAGCGATGGGCACGAAAACTGAATACGGGAGCAACGACAACAACATCGACAACAACAACAGCCCTATAAGTTAGGAGCAGCTGCTGCTCCCGGAGCCACTGCGTGCCCATCGCTGATATAAATTAATAGTTACAAATTACAAAGAGTATGAGTGTGTTTGAAAATACATTTGTTGATGAAATGTCATGATGTTTTGTTGTTGTTGTTGTGTAATGTAATTTATTCCTTCGCCTTACAACATATGGCGATTGTGGGCAATGGCATTCAAATCCTGCGGCGTCACATAGCCACCAATATTGGGCTGCAATCGGTGCTGTGTCGTCGTCGCTGTTGTTGCTGCTGCTGGTTGTGTATAATTGGGCAAAGCGGGCGTTGGTTTCATCAGTTGCTCCATGGCCGTATAGCCAAATTGATTGGCAGGTGGTGGAGGAGGAGCAGCAACTGGAGTTGGAACTGCAGCTGCAGCTGGCAGCTTGTGTAAATCAGCTGCCTGCACATAGTTGCTGCTGTTGAGCGTGGAAAGTGGCGGCGGAGCAGCAACTGTTGCTGCTGCTGGCGGCACTGCGGGCATTGGACGTGCCTGCAGCACCTGGACGGGCACATAGCCGCTCAGGGGCATGGCCAGGGCGGCATTGGCAGCATTCGCTGACCATTGTTTCATCTGTGTGGGCTTTATATAGCCACCAGCATCATTCTGATTGCGTTGATTGCCATTGCCAAAATCGACTTGCTGTTCATCATAGTCCTGGCTCATGGCCATATAACTAACCGGCGGCAAGGTCAACGTCTGTTCCTGTTCCTGCTCATGATGATCCTCATCGGCACAACAATTGCTGCCCGAATTGTTGGCCAACAGCAATTTGGCGCTCTCATTGCCGCTATGACTGAAATCATGATGCGGCATATTGTCGGCGGGCATAAACTGTGGCATATACTGTGGCGTCGGATCGAGACGGGTGCACACAATGCCGCCACTGGGCGCATCCACAGTGTTACCACCGCCACCACCACACAGACCCATCGCGCCAATCTCCATGGGCTTCTTGAGTGTCTCCTTCAGGCCGGACGGCAGCTCCAAATCAATGTCCGACATCTTTTGCAGCTTCTTGTAGGCCATATGACAGGCCATCGCTATAATTATGGCCGCCACAATCAGCTCGGCGCTGCTGATCAACAGCTGTGTGCTACTGCGATCCGGGGAGCAACTAACCTCGTGCGTTGCCCACGAGGATTTGTGCAGACGATACAGGGATTCATTGCCAAATGACAGCAATCGATTATATTCAAGCCAATTTAAAGGCGGCTGTGCGTCGCATTGTTGCTGCCTCTTCTCCAACTGATCCATTCCGGATTCCTGTTCCTCATTGATTGGCATCGGACGCAGTGACTCCACATTCACCGCCCGCACCTGGTAATGAAAGCGATACAGTGGCGTGCACACAGGTGTCTGCATCACACAGCTGTTGCTCTGATTCCGCTGCTGGCCACTGATGTAACTCGACTGTTGGCTGACCAAACTGTTGTTCGCATCCCGCTGGCTGATCAACACCTCGTAGTATTCCACACGACCGGCGGGTCGATGCGGCGCCGTCCACTTCAGCGTCGTGCTCAGCTGCGTGTTGTCCACGTCCAGCACAGGGGACGAGGGCACTGCAAATAACGAAGAGAATTCATTAAAAACAACGTTCACAGAACACATTTACAGTGGCGAGCAAAAGTGAGTGCATGTTCACTACACTGACTTTCATGAATCAAAAATCTCTCCGCTAGTATTTTTTAAAATATTTTGAATTTTTCAAAAAAACTCATCTTTCGCATGAAAATGAAAAAAAAATGCCTATTTTGCAATTTTACAAAACTTAAAAAAATACTAGTGAAGAGATTTTTGAAAATTTTTGCAAAAAACTCACTTTTTCCTCATTTTCATGAAAAGTGACTTTTTTTTTAAAAAATTAAAAAAAATTTACAAAATACTAGCGAAGAGATTTTTGAAAATTTTCACTAATAGAATTGATTTTGTCGGCTTTTTGCATCAAAACTTTCTTTCCAAAAAATCTAGGTTAATAAGTTGAAAAGTAAATTTAGCTAACTTTTTTTTCCTTTTCCTTTTTCTTTCAAAATCTAAGAATTTGTCTTTTTTATTAATGTTGCCTTACTCCTATTTGTTGAGAATGAAATGATTAAAATTTAGAAAAAAAAAAATTTTGGGTTCCCTTGTATGGTTTTGTTTTTATGAATCATGAAAGTCAGTGTTGTGAACATGCACTCACTTTTGCTCGCCACTGTAAGTGCTTATTTTGGGATGAACTTTAATAGAAATGGAAACAACATTTGATTCTCAATTTGTAATGCAAACTTAAACTAAAACTTATAAAAAACTAGTGGACAGTGCTACAGTCGAGCATACTCGACTGTCGGAGACCCTGTAAAAAAGTTTTTCATACTAAGACTTGACTTTTGACTGATCGTTCCTATGGTAGCTATATGATATAGTGGTCTGATTCCAACCAAATTTGGTCAGGATGTATGGGACCATCCCATATAAATATAACTAAGATTTTCTAATTTGTAGGCGTTTAAAGAGGCGTGTCCAAAATATAACACGATCTGGATATGACGAACCTACATACCAAGTTTGGAGTCTCTAGCTCTAATAGTCTCTGAGATCTAGGCGTGGACACGCAAATCTGTATTCGGGAGCACTACAACAACAACCCTATTAAAGTCTACCTAAGTTGAAAGCAGCTGCTGCTCCCGGAGCCACTGCGTGCCCACCACTGATTTAAACTGGCAATAGGATCCAGGGACTGTAATTGCTATAAGTTAAAAAAAAAAAAACAATTTCAAATTTGTTACCAAATACTATTTTATTTTTAATTTTTATTAAAAATTTCAAAAATAATCACTTAAATTCAATATTTAATAAAAAGCTGTGATATAACACTTATTTCTAATTTTTTCCATAAAAATAATGAAATAAGAGTTATTTTTGATTTTTTTTTTTTAGAGTTACAAATAAGAGTTATTCCGTAACTTTTATTTTAAAAATCAAAAGTTATCCAAAATTGAATTTTAATGATTATTTTTTACTTTTTTAATAAAAATTAAGAATAAGAATTAAATATGATTCATATCCTAGAAATTGAAAATTGGAATTTTGGTGTATACCATTTTAAACGTTTCGTTTATAAGGTTTATTTTTTTGTTTTTCGATCGGCTCTTACTTTTTTAAAATAATAATTAAAAATAAAATTTTTTTTCAATTTTTCTTTCCAATTTTTGTGTTTCTAATATTTGCTTTCCCAATTTTGGTCTTCCCAATTTATTCTTTCCCAATTTTTGTGTTCCTAACTTTGGATTTTAATTAGGAATTTTCTAATTTCGGATTCTCCATTTTGGATTTCTAATTATTCGATGACTAATTTTGGATTCCTAATTTTTTTCCCGAATTTTCGTATTCTCAGTAATGTTTTTCGACATTTGTATATAGCAGCGGTGGGCACAAAATCTGAACTCGGGAGCTCTACAACAACAACTACAACAACAACCCTTTTCGCGTCTACCTACTTTGTCGATCACCCAAATAATGTGCGAGCAAAAAAAAAAGGTCTTCGGCGCGGCGCGTAGCGATGTCAGCGCGCACACACTGCGCCTTTGCAATGTTGTTGTTGTTTTATTGACGGTCATAAATTTTAAGTGTCAAAAATGCTCGCGAGCTGTGCCTGCATTGTTGTTGCTACGGTCATAAAATGCCTCGATCGACTCGAGCTGCTTGTGCGTTGTTGTTGCTAGCTAGCTCGCGAGTTAACCGTGCATAATTGCTTTTATGACGGGCTGCTTGTGTGCGACTACACGGCGCCGAATAAAGTTGGGAGAAGCCGCATAGCTCCCAGAGCCCATGCTGCCCTCCGCTGGTATATAGAATCGAATTACAGTCGAGCTTCCCTAACTCGAATTTTCTCTAACTCGAACAAAATCGAGTGGCAAATTTCATACAAATCTGCTTCCCTAACTCGAACTTCCATAAGTCGAATTTCTCCGTAACTCGAACAAAAATATTGGCCCGTGCTTCTGTAAGTCGAATTTTTCGGGAAAATCTCCAATAAAACTTGAATTTTTTTAGGCTTGTGAAATATTAAAAAATGTAATATTAATTATGATGACATTTGAATCGGGAACTTCTTCTGGAAACAGCAAAAATCGAAAATAACAATTTTTGAGAATATTAACAGGTCTTAAACAAACTGGAATCCTTTTTTGTAGAAAATAACAAGAAAAATTGGTATTTTGAAGTGTATTTATGATTGAATGCATTTGTAGTTTCTTTTACAAAACTAAAAAAAAAAAAAACTTCCCTAACCCGAAGTCTCCCTAACTTGAACTTTTTTCTTGGATAATGGTGATTCGAGCTAGCGAAGTTCGACTGTATATGGTCACTACGATTATTTCCAAATCGGTGGGCACGAAATCGGAATTCGGGAGCACCACAACAACAGTCGCTGCTCCCGGAGCCACTGCGTGCCCACCGCTAATCTAATTTAATGAGTAATTCGAATCGAAATTAATGAACAGGTATGATAATGGAAACCCACCTCCAACTGCTGTGCGGAAACGTATAACATTGCTGGGCTCGGAGCTGTACAAGGTGCGTGCGCGTATCGTGATCTCATAGTGTGTGTAGGCCGTCAGATTGCCGAGCTCAAAGGCGACCAGTTTCTCGTTGTCCACCAGCTCGTCCGTCGAGGCGGGCAGCTTGAAGTACTCCGTCTTGTTGTCATGATGAAAGGTGCCCTCGTAGGCCCGGACCACACCGTTGGCCTTCAGTGGCGGCTTCCAGGTGAGTATGACACTGGAGCTGCTCACATTGGAGTACTCCAGTTGACGTGGCTGCGTTGGCGCCGCCTCTCCCGTGCGATTAATCAGCTCATCGCTGTATTTGCTGGCCCGCGATGTTGAGTACATAAACATTTTGACACTATAATACGTATATGGCTCCAGATTGTGTATTGTGTAATCGACGGCATTTGAATCCAACACTTTGGTGGTACAATTATCCGGTTTACCGGCCGGTCGATGGCAGTACGTTAAATTGTAGCCGGTCAAGATGGCGGGACAAACACGTTCCGTGCTCCATTTGACGGCCAACGATGAGTTTGTGATTTCCTCAATGGTCGGTTCCATTTTGAGCAAATCGTCGCGCACGTCACGGGAACAGCTCATCCAATGCATGCCCGTATTGCGATCGTTATAGTTCGCCGATACGGCCATATTCAATGAGATCGGCTGTGCACTGCGTGTCGTGAACTGCAAACGATCCTTCGATACATGCTCAAAGTGTATCGATCCATTGCATTTCGATTGCAGTGCCGGCTTCGAGTTGCACCAAAACACCGTGTAGTTGATCAAATCCGTGCTATTCACGGGCGCCAGCCACGTCAGCGTATAACTTGAATTGCTCGAATGATACACACTCCGGATTTTCGTTGGCACACGTTTCTTCGTGTCCTCACTACTAATCGCCGGTATGATCAGTCGGCTCGCCTCCACGGACGTATTCACATTGTTCCGACTGCGTATGAGCAGCGAGTGCTGTGCATTCGGATTCCAGTTCTCAATTGTGGCCGAATTCATGTCCATCTTGATTTTCGAACTGTCCCTGCAAAGACACAAAAGAAAAAAACTCTTAATTTGTGAGTAAAATCAATTTATCACATGACTTTTCACTTGTTGGTAAGCAGAAAAGTCAGCACAAGCTGAGAATAAAACAAAGACTAATACTATATTAAAAAAAACACTTAATTTGTGAGTAAAATCAATTTGTCACATGACTTTTCACTTGTTGGTAAGCAGAAAAGTCAGCACAAGCTGAGAATAAAACAAAGACTAATACTATTTTAAAAAAACTCAAAATTTGTGACTAAAATCAATTTATCACATGACTTTTCACTTGTTGGTAAGCAGAAAAGTCAGCACAAGCTGAGAATAAAACAAAGACTAATACTATATTAAAAAAAAAACACTTAATTTGCAAGTTACATCAATTTGCCACATGACTTTTCACTTGTTGGTAAGCAGAAAAGTCAGCACAAGCAAAAAGAAGGCCAAAAATTAATACTTTTAGGGGTGCCACAGAAATCGCTTTCGCTTGAATTTCACTTCAATTTCATTTCGCTTCTTAGGTCAATTCGCAGAATAATTTTACGCGAATTAAACTAGCGCTAAATCCGCTGGCGTCCAATGCTGCCACCTAGTCCGATTTAGATTTACGAAGTCAGGGGCAGCGATGCCACATTTTGTAGTCAGAATTCGAAGAAAGGTATTTAAAAAAAATGTATGGAACCACTTCTGTTTTCTTTAAAGGTAAATCAAGTTTTACCGCAAAAATCCTATAACTTATTGTGCAATTTGTGAAAACATTTGTCACGAAGAGTTGCCAGACTAATGGCAGACAATTGCTAGGGTTGTCGAGTAATTTTTATTTTCTCGCGCCAACTACTTTTAATTTTTTTTTAGTCTAAATAAAATCAATTATTATATAAATAAATGAAATTATACAAATTAAATAGGAAAAAAATTAAAAACTTATGGTTCTGCAATGATAAACTTAAAAAAGTTGCTAAGCAAACCCTTGGGTAATTTAATCTGAGAAGGTGTCAACCCTAAGCAGCCTAGTTCGAAAAAGTTGGTGAAAATGCTAAAAAAAAAATTAAATCTCTCGAGGTTCTGTGGCACCTCGGAATTCTATTTCGCTTGCGATTTCTGTGGCATCCCTGCATATTAAAAACATGTGGGAAAGGCTGTAGCCGAGCTCCCGACTTAAGGATACCCGTTACTTATTTAAATAAATTTTAAATATTTTTATTGCATGCTTTTAGGCACTTACATTGCTGAATCATTGCTAAAAATTACTATTTTTGTATGAAAAAGGGGCTATACAGGGGTGCCACAGAAATCGCTTTCGCTTGAATTTCACTTAAATTTGTATGAAATTTAAATGAGATTCAAGCAAAAGCGATTTCTGTGGCACCCCTGATTTTCTCCTATTCATACAAAAAGTGGCTTTTTTGACATTTTCAAAAAATTCAAAAAAAAATACTAGTCAAGAGATTTTTGAAAATTTTTTTTTGCCGTTACTCCTAGAATTGTTCAAAGAATTTTTTTCCATCAAAAAATTGTTTTCCAATAATCGAGTCGAAAAATTCGACTTTTACAAACATTTAAATTAAAAATATAAAATCTAACGGTAAATGATTTTTACGAAACTTAAAATATACAACTAATATGAATTACAATATTTAAAGACGAATTTAGGATACCGTTATGGCCAATCATAACTAAATTTCGATGACTGTATATTAATCACATAGTAAAAAGAAAATTTTTTTTGGAATTAATTAATTTTTAAGTTGACTTTTCAATTATTTTCAAGTCCAAAAACCGGCAAAATATATAGCAATCATTACGAATATTATATACCCTGTAGACAGCTATAAAATATACCCCTAAAAGTAGCAAACATTTTTATTGAATAAAATGCCCATGCGTTATTTTTCAAATAATTATACAATTTTAATAGAGACGCACAAATTGTAAATTGAATTGCCCAGAAATAATAATAATCTTAAAATTCCGATGTACTCGTATTGCCCACACTGAAATATTTGTAATTCGAAATTGCCTATAAAATAATCTGCAAGCGAATTCTAAGAATTCCCTTATCTGTTTTAGAAATTCCCCAAAATGCGTATTTCTAATAAAATTAGAAAGAACTCTGGTTGTTTCATTATTCGCAACTTGCAAGTTGTGATTAAAATTTAAATAATAACAAATAATAACAATTAACATTTAAAAATTATGTTATTTCACGGACAGTTCTTGGAAAATACAAGGAAAAAATAAACAAATTAAAAAAAATTTTGAAATATTTTTTTATAGAAATATAATATACAGTTTGTCAAGTAATTGTTTGCAAAGCCTTAAAAATGTAATATTTCGACTTTAAATAAGAAAATAATAGCTTATTATATATATTTGGAAAGGTCATTTAATTTTCGTTCAAATGATGCAAAAATTTCCTTAACCCCTTAAGTACCCATTAAAATATTCGAATTTTAAAAAAGGTCTACTTTTTCAACTTTTTTCCTCGATTTTTTCCAAAAAATGTTGGGATGCAAAAAAATTCTGGAAACAATTCTAAGAGTAACTGCAAAAAAAAATTTTCAAAAATATTTTTGCTAGTATTTTTTAAAATTTTTTGAAAACTGAAAAAAAGGCACTTTTTGCATGAAAATGAGGAAAAATGGGTTAAATATGGTCATTTTTAGGATTTTCAAACAATTTTAAAAAATACTAGCAAAAATATTTTTGAAAATTTTTTTTTGCAGTTACTCTTAGAATTGTTTCCAGAATTTTTTTGCATCCCAACATTTTTTGGAAAAAATCGAGGAAAAAAGTTGAAAAAGTAGACCTTTTTTAAAATTCTAATATTTTAATGGGTACTTAATGGGTTAAGGAAATTTTTGCATCATTTGATACGAAAATTAAATGACCTTTCCAAATATATATAATAAGCTATTATTTTCTTATTTAAAGTCGAAATATTACATTTTTAAGGCTTTGCAAACAATTACTTGACAAACTGTATATGAATAACAATACCCAAATAATAATATTTCAATATTTTAAACATTTTTACATACTCGTATATGGAAATAAGAAAAAAGTTAAAAAAAAAAACAATGGAACATTTTTTCAAATTCTATGTTTTCCTACAGGCAAAAATCAGAACATGGAATATGAAAAATATATGTACAGACGTCGGATAAAGTATTTTGACATAACTAAAGTTAAATCTACTCATAATTTAAACTTCCTTTATGTAAATTTTGGCATCAATGGAAAGGTCATTTAAATTCCGTTTGAATGATACAAAACTTGCCTTAACCCATTGAGTACCCATTAAAAAATTTTGAATTTTTGTAAAAGTCTAAAAGTGACTTTTTTCTTTGGTCTCAAACAAAAATTTTCGAATGCAAAAAGTTTCTCTAAACAATTCTTCTGGTGACTGCAAAATTTTATTTTTATTCAAAAATCTCTGCTAGTATTTTTTATGATTTTTTGAAAATTGCTGACTATTTTAGTCAATTTTTCCTACGTTTCATACAACATTCTTCTAATTCAAAAAATCATAAAAATATAGTTGTATCATAGTTTTGTCATTAAACTTTATCCGACGAGTGTAGGAATCATGTTTTTTGAAAACAAAAATTAGGAAAGCCAAACTCTAAAATATTTAGTTTAAAATTAACTTGAAAAAAACAAAAATAAATAAAGTTTCTTTTCCAACATTATTGACATTTCTGCAAATTAATTTTTATTTTAATTTTTATTTCTACAAATTTAATTCTTTTTTTTTAAGTATTCAGAAATCGCATGATATTATTACTGAAATGGCTGAAACTTAATGTTTTACAGGGTATACTAGGACACTCTCACTTTCACACACACACACTCATACACCCACATATGGAATAATATTTTTCTCATTATCTTCGATACTTGGCAAGAAAATCGCGTTTTTAAGCTGAACACAAAAAATGCATATGGGAATTATTGCAATCGAAATATGAAGTAATTTCTACAAATTATGATCTATCTCTTCACATGTGTCGATATAAACATACATGCATATGTACATACATATATAGACATATGTTTCTTTTCAATTACATTATAAAAGC
The DNA here is from genome assembly GCA_037043405.1 of Drosophila subquinaria. Lineage (NCBI taxonomy): Eukaryota > Metazoa > Arthropoda > Insecta > Diptera > Drosophilidae > Drosophila > Drosophila subquinaria. Next base: position 85,478 of record JBAMBL010002205.1, on the reverse strand, counting down.
GCATTTCTTATTAAAGACATTCTCATTAAACGAAGAAAACGAAGAAAGAAGAACGCGAATACAAAAACAAAAAAAATGACTGTGAAGAGAAAAATTCAAAGAATTTTTAAAAATAAACAATTTTCGAGAAATTTGTATCCCCATATGTGCATGTGTGTGTGTGTGTGGGGAAAACTTGCAAATTGTTGTATTTGTATTTATGTATTTTCTATCTCATGTACACAAGTATGTGATTGTCGTGTTTTGTTTTTTTGCTATCTAAATTACGCAGAACAGAAGTCAAAGTATCAAACACACACACACAGACACACACACACACACAGACACTTGCATTGAATTCTAATAAGCTCTTCAACGTTTACACGTCACCTAACAATTGTGATTGATATCGTGTATTTTAATTTGTTAGTGATAAGAAAAATAAAAATAAAATCTTTGGAAATAAACTTTGTTGGAATCTTAAAACAGTTAATTTTATTGAAACATTACTGTGCGTATCACTTTTTGATTCATGAAATGTTCATGATACAAATCCTTGATAACAATAAAAGGTGACAACTCTTCTCGAAATAAACAATAATCTGGGCATCATTAATGAGCGATCACTGTACTTGCATTAAAAAATTTATATAGTCATCGCGTAGCATTAACTAAACTATAAAAGCCCAACAAGTGTTAGTAACTAGCTCCGTCTTTTATGGCAAAAGTTTAGCTTAGCGAGCGATCACTGTAGTGCGTACAGCGCGCAAAATTTGTATAGGAATCGTATGACATTTAATAATAATTGAGACGTGTCTAGAAACTACAAACCTATTTTAATTAGAAAACAATTGCTTGTTACATTCTTTCGAAATTTGAATTTTTTTATGATGCAAATTTTTTATTATGGCGATAATTATGTATATAAATGTGTTTTCAATTGATCTTTTTAATCGTTTAATTTTACAAATATAGCTTTGGCGATTATGCGGAATTGGTTAATCGAAATTGATGTCAATTACAGAAAACTGGAAATTGTTTTCTTATTTGTTTTGAAATTTTTTTTAAAATTATGATGGTACGATCAAAAAAATAAATTTTTCATCTGTATGTACGTCGTTTAACGTGAACTATTAAGTTATAAAATTATAATCAAAACTCGATAATATTAATACGATAAAATTAATGCAATTATCATACAAAGATCATTAAAGATTCTTCTTTAATAATTGACTACACTATGAAACTATACATGATTTGATTATCTTGAAAAGTCCATGTCAGACTTAGATCATAAAATCCTTAATTCATTGTGTAAACGTCAACTAAGCTGAGCGGAGTTTATCGATAACGATTAACTTACGTGATAGTGCCATTCACTCGATACTCGCTGATAACGTACGAGAAGTTATCGCCATTGAGCTCCTGCTTCTCCAGCTGCTCCCAATAGATGGTGAGCTGTGTGAGCTGCGCCTCCGACGAGTGGACATAATGCGACGAGTAGACATAGAAACTGCCATTGGTAATCCTAGGCGGACGATCTGGACGCTCCGAGGCGGTGCGAAAATAATAATTTAATGGTGGACTCCATCTCGATAGGTTTTTATTGTTGCGCACACGCAACTCCAACAGATATTTGTAGCCAGCATATGGTAATTCCGTTAAACAGAGTATATCCCGCAATGCCGATGAATTATTGCGCCACATGGGACGTGTAATACTTGAGAAATTCTCGGGTGTAACAAACACCTTCCACAAAACGCCGCCAATGAAATTACTGCGTCTTGGCATTTCCCAGGATAAACATATCGAATCCTTTGTGATATTGAGCACTTCCAAATTCTGTCCGGGTCGTGCCAGTATCATGCGTTCCACATTATTCACCTCAATAAACTGCGACTCCTGACCCAACGGATTCGATATATCAAGACGAAAATAATAATGCTCCGAGAACTTTTTATACGTTTCACTGGTTATATTGCAATTGACAATCGGTGAGGCATCGAAATTGCAATCGACTGGATAATGATAGCTTGAGTTCTTTTGCGTCTCAAAGCTGACATTATATTTGGTAATTATGCTATTTTTGGGTGTTGTAAAATTACAAAACATATAATCCCAATCGTAGCTGGTGCAATCGAAATCCAATACTTTCGATGGTTTTGTGCCCACAAAGACGCGTGAGGTATCGATGCCATTTTTGCCACACATACACACATATGAGGCATCCTGTTCGGTTAAATTTGTAGCGGTAAATAAGATGGTCGTATCATTAATATACCAGATGTGTGGTTCCGTTTTAAAGCTGATCTCCTTGCCGCCCATTTCGGTGGACATTTTAAAGTACAGCTGCGGTGCATTGCAGGTTTCACCAACCTCCGGTTGTTCAAAATATGCCTTGTCGATGGTGCAACTAATGTTGAGATCACTCCCAATTGGCAACTCCAAACGTTCGGGCACCACCCAGCCGGGAGTACCCTTAACGCACCATCCCAGCTGCGCGTTGAAGAAGAACAAGATGAGCACAACAAAACAGTGTTCTCTCATTTTTCTCATTTCTCTTTGATTTATAAGTTGCATCTGCAAATTTACATATAACAACATATAAATTCCATTATAACAATTTATTTATTTATTTTTTTATTTTTAATTTCTGTTTTCTTTTTTCGATATGGTTACACTTGCACACATTACGTACGTATTTATGTGAATTAAAGTAAGTACACACCTTGCGATTCCACAGAAAATACCTGGCGCACACGAGTATGAGGCACTTGTTGGCACTGTATTGGTAATTCTCGGAAACCGTTTATATATGTTACCAAATTCCAAGAACTGATTTTTATGGCATTTTGATTTCAATCGTTTTCACCACCAAATACTGTTGCTCTTTGCTAGCTTTAAATGCCGACGAAATTAAACTACGTTACTTTTCAATATTTTTTATTCGACTAACAATCGACGTATTTTTTTCTTGTTGTTGTTTATTGTTGCGTTTTAATAAACAGTATGAAAGATCTCACTAACTCAACCGTTTGCTTTGCCCCCTATGCGTTGCCTTTTGCTTGTCGTTTGCTTTGCTTGGCATTAGCAGTGTGACCAAGCTGCTTTAACACATAAATCAATTTTATTTGACAAAAATACTAGAGTTGGGCTTTTTAGTTCAATTTGCTGAATAATTTCAGTCGTTAATTTTTCAGTCGTGAACTAAATCAGTCATTTAGTTCAGTTATTCAGTTTGGTCGGTTGGTCAGTTGGTCATGAGCGATGAAAGATGAATAGGTCATTCTGATCAGCTGATCAGTTGTTCATGAACAATAATCGATGTGAATAGGCTACAACTGTTTCTCTTTAGTGGAATGTGAATAGTGTTTTAAGTTTTTGATTAAAATAGACGATAAATGCCACTTAGATTCAGGATTATCTTTAAATTTTTTGGGTTACACTTATACCCTAATTGAAAATGAGAAAAAAGTAAATTGGTTTTTTATTTTAAGCCTAAGTAACCTTCCACATTGTTCGAAACTTAAGAGTATGTGAAACTGAAACATTGTTACATATAAATAAAGAAGATATTGAATCCAATCGGGGAACTCCATGTATATAATTCGAATTGTATTTCTTAAAGAAATTTAAAGATTTTTTAGGAAATTACTGACCGGCTGCGAAATTATCAATTTAGCTCATGATTGACTGAATAAGTTCATTCGCGCATCTTAATGACCCGTTCTTTTGAACTTTCAGAACGAAACGACACAGGTCTAAAAAATACTAAAATACTTTGCTTTAAATATACCAAATACTTGCATGATTTAATTTTTGAAATGCATTTGTTTTTTCTAATACAAATTATCAAAATACATTTTTGTCGATTTGCACATTCCTTCTTGATTGTTCAAGTGAATTCCAAGTGTGTGTGCATGTGACCGCGAACACAATTCATTTATCTGTCCAAAATTTGTTTTTGGGCATTTCTAGAATAGTTTCCGCTGGTCACACTACTTTGTGTGTGACATTTATGTGTGTGTGTGTGTGTCGTATGTGAGAAAGTGACGAATTAGTTTTCATCAAATGGAAAATAATTTAGTTTGAAAGCACGTATAAATTTCTATAGGAGAGCAGATAAAATAAAAACAAACACTTGCAAATATAACAATCTTTGAAGAAAAGCATAACTAGCGCTGAAAAACAATCGAAAAATGGCCGAAGGCGGTAGTAAACGCATCAACGTGGTAGTTAAAACGCCAAAGGACAAGAAAACTGTTGAAGTCGATGAAGATTCTGGAATAAAAGATGTGAGTACACAATGTGTGGTGGAGTGTGTGTGTGTTAGCCCAAAAAAGAAAAGTGTGGCATGTTGTGGGCTGTGCGGGTGCGCGTGCAGTTACGCTGTCTGTTTAATAAAACATAATAATTATTTGCGGCTAACACCGAACGATGGGGTGGACACACTTGTGTTGTAAACCACGTATGTCTCTGTGTGCGTACAATCGAAGGTACAGTGCATAGGTGTACAGTGAAACAAAAAGGTATTTGCACAACAATGATTTAAATTACTAAAATGCCATGGAGTCAATTTTATGTTGACTGGCAATGCTTTTGTTTAAATACATATATTACAAAAATTGCTTGATATTTGCACTTGAAGTGATAATAAAAATATTTAAGCTGTGCTAATACTTTTTTGATTTACTGTATATTTTTTTCGCTGGAAAGGACGGCAAAGTGCAAATGGGCGTGCATATGTGTGTGTGTGTGAGTGTATGCATATTTCTAACGATGGGGCAACACTATACATACCATTTTTTTTTTGTAATTTTTAATTTTGTTTTGCTATTGTTTTTCTTGCAGTTTAAAATTTTGGTGGCACAAAAATTTGAAGCAGAACCAGAACAATTGGTTTTGATATTTGCGGGCAAAATTATGAAAGACACGGACACGCTGAAGATGCACAACATCAAGGATAATCTGCCGGTGCATCTGGTGATTAAGGCGCCAACGCGCACCAACGAGGCGCCGGCACGTGCGCCGGCGGATGTGCGTCAAACGCCCTTTGGCCTGAATCAATTTGGCGGCTTGGCCGGAATGGAAGCACTTGGCGCCGGTTCGAATACGTTTATGGATTTGCAGGCACGCATGCAAAATGAGCTATTGAATAATGGCGATATGTTGCGCTCCTTGATGGACAATCCGTTGGTGCAGCAAATGATGAACAATCCGGAAACGATGCGACAATTGATAACATCCAATCCGCAAATGCAGGATTTAATGCAGCGTAATCCGGAGATATCGCACATGTTGAACAATCCGGATTTGTTGCGTCAAACGATGGAGCTGGCCAGGAATCCATCAATGTTGCAGGAATTGATGCGTTCGCATGATCGTGCCATGTCCAATTTGGAATCGGTGCCGGGTGGCTATAGCGCCTTGCAGCGCATCTATCGTGATATACAGGAGCCAATGATGAATGCGGCCACCGAGTCATTTGGTCGCAATCCATTTGCCGGCCTGGTTGAGGGCGGCAACGGTTCGACGGCTGGTGTTAATCCACAGCAGGGCACCGAGAATCGCAATCCATTGCCAAATCCATGGGGCGGCACTGGCAATCGCACCGGCAACGGTTCGCAGACATCAAATCCAAATCAATCCAATAATCGTGGCGGAGATCAGCCGCCAAATAATGTACTCAATACGCCGGCAATGCGCAGTTTACTGCAACAGATGGCCGATAATCCCTCGCTGATGCAGAATCTATTGAATGCGCCGTATACGCGTTCCATGATGGAGTCCATGTCCCAGGATCCCGATATGGCGTCCCGTTTGCTGAGCAGCAGTCCGCTGCTCTCGAACAATCCCCAATTGCAGGATCAGGTGCGACAGATGATGCCGCAGTTTATGTCGCAAATGCAGAATCCGGATGTGATGAACATGATGACCAATCCCGAGGCCATCAATGCCATACTACAAATCCAACAGGGCATGGAACAGTTGCGCAGCGCTGCTCCAAATTTGGTCGGTACACTGGGTATACCGCCACCGCCGCCGGGCATCAATACGCCGACTGGCGGGGATCCGGCCAGCGGTGATGGCACCACCAACAATACCACGCCGAACAATGCAGCTACCCCAAATGCTCTCAATGCGGGATTGGGAGGATTGGGAGTGGGAGTGGGTGGTACTGGTTCGGGAGCACCAACATTGGCGCCTGGCGGTGGACCAAATGCGCAGCTATTCAACGATTTCATGATGCGCATGCTCAATGGCATGTCCAACAATGCGGACTCAACGCAGCCGCCCGAGGTGCGCTATCAATCGCAGCTGGAGCAGTTGGCCTCCATGGGATTTGCCAATCGTGAGGCCAATTTGCAGGGTATGTAAACAACACAACAAAACAAACAAAAATTAAAGGTCTTATCGATGTGAACATTTAAATCAGTGATGGGCACGCAGTGGCTCCGGGAGCAGCGGCCGCTCCCAACTTAAGTAGAATTCAGATTTCGTGCCCACCACTGATTTAAATGGTGGAACTAACACATGAGGTGGTGGACAGAAATGGAATACAAATAATGAGAGAGCGTTTACTCCGACAGCTTTCCGAATCTTGTTAATTCCACCATGCGTTTACTCTACACAATGCATGGTGGAACTAACACGTGTGGTGGGTGAAAAGGGAATTCCAATCAGTGATGCCAAATATTTTCCGAAAAAAAAAAACAAAACGGCCAAAGAACAGGAAAAAAGAAAAACAGGCCAAACTTAGTTTTTGCCAGGCAATTTTTTCGTATGGCAACAAGTTTTGTGTCGACGCAAACCGTATCTGCAGAGAATAAAATCTACATATGCATATAATTTCAAAATTGTATAATATATACATTTATCTAATTGTCAAAATAGCATTTAACATGTCTATTTCTAGACGGTTTCTCAATTTCGTTTTTACCAAACTAACTTGGCTAAAAACCCTCTCTACTTCTGGCATGGCCACAATAGAAGAGTCAGAGCGAAAGTGAACACTTCTGAAAAAGAATTATTGCCTGCAGAGTCTCGATATTTGTTTGCTTCGGACCAAAATTTTGACGTATTTTCAACATTCTCCCAATTTAATGTGAATTTTGGTGTACTGGGAAAGTGTTTTGGCCTTAATATCGTTTTCAATTTCAAAGAATTCCAAATTTGGCAGTGTAGAATCCTTTTTGGATTTAATTGAATTGAATATGAAAATAGCCAGATTTTCGGATAGAAGATGACAAGTCCATCCGAAAAAAGGCCAAATTGGCATCACTGATACAAATAATTGCACAACTGCTTAAATGAGAGAGCCTTCACTCTCGCAGCTTCATCTTGTTAATTCCACCATGCACAATTGCCTAACTAAGAGAGAGCGTTCGCTCTCGCTCTCGCAGCTTCATCTTGTTTATTCCACCATCAATTGAACTCTGCACATAACTGATCTCTGTTTTCTCGTCTTCTTCTTTTAGCGCTGATCGCCACATTTGGGGACATCAATGCAGCCGTGGAGCGTCTGTTGTCGCTGAATCAGTTATCTCTGAGTTAACACTGTTAAGGCGAACGCCTCTCGTACACGCCAAAACCAACGCAAATAATGTCTATATATATATGTATATGTATACAACAAAATATTAACTGCTGTATCGCAATGTTCACCTGATTCGAAGCACTCTTCCTCTCCCCTACTATCCATTTATAATGGTGCAGTCGAACGTCAATGCTGCTCTCTCTCTCTCTCTCTCTCCGACATAACAATCCAACACCAACACACACACACACAAAAACAAGCAAAGAGAAAAATGGAAATTTAAGAATGAATCCTACACACATACACGCAAATACACAGACACTCGAACTCACGCATACAAAACACCAATTGCTTCAAAATTCCCCAAAGCGTTGAAAACGATAAATTAAAAAAAACAACAACAAAAAGAGAGCAGAAAAAAAATCAAGCCAAAGTTTTAGCAGGTGGCATAAAAAAAGGGGAAGTCATCGATAACAACAATGAATGTTTTAATGTAAAATCAGATAAGAGGGAGCTGGCACCTTTTTTTTTTTATGTGTGCATGTATTTTATGTATGCAAAAGCGAGAGAGCAACAGGATCCGCAGGCACACACATACACATGGAGTTTACGGTTATTTTCTTTTTATAAAATCTTGTGCTGCGGTTAAAAATATACATAAATAATTACACTTAGTATATATATAAATGTATACATAATATATATATATTTTTTTTAATAACTTGATAGTTTTGTAAATGTACATTTAAATACAAAACAATACAAAAAGATACACTGCATGTCTGTGTGTGTGTGTGCGAAGACGTTGTTGGAAAGTGGAAAATGGAAAGTGAAATGCATTGGATGCTAAATATATTACAAAAATTGAGCTTTTTATTAAATGCAACTCTACAAAAACAAAAAAACCGAAAGAGAAACAACGTCAAAAACAAAACACATGTGTCCATATATGTACATATATACCAGTATATATAACTATGCATACATATATATTTACTGTATATCAAATATTCCATGGTGTTACAAAACAACAACAACAAAAAAGACGTAATTTGAAATTCCTTAGTACCAAAAAAAAAAAAAAACGAAAATTGAGAAAAAAAAAAATCTTTTATGTGTTAAACTACTAATTGTTGGGATCGGTGGTATATAGGGGAGCGGGGGGGGCAGCATATGTTTTTTTTTAAGTGGGGGACGGGGGGTGCATGTTCCATAACATAAACACATATGGATACACTGGCAGAAACGAAAGAAAACAAAAAAGATGGTAAAAATTATTGGATAGGCATATATAAAAAAAAAAAAACAAAATCTACATTTACTTATTTCTGTACGAAACACAAACAAATAAAAACAAAATTAATAATAATAAATAAATAAATGTAAATGGTCAAAATGTTTTAAAAGAAATCCCAACAACTATCGATTATGATGATAATTTGTTAAAAATGATATCAAATAAAACTACTAGTACCCATAAAAAAAAAAAACAAAAACAAATTTGAAAATCTTTTGGTCTCAATTGGTATTTGGGGTATTTTGGCATGGAATAAACTTTTAATTCTCAAATTTTTCTTAAAAAAAATCTAGCATTTTATTGCGAAATTAAATAAAGTCTGAATACGATTCTTTTTTAATTTATCGATAAATGTCAAATCATTTTTAAAAAGCTACAGAGAGATGGACTGAGCTAAAGACGCATATGCTCGTAGATTAGAGCAAGAGGCAAATAGTCTAGTTTGCTACGATTTTTTCTTTCTTTTTTTTGAACGTTTTCCGTCGAATTTTAATTTGCTTTAAATTTTCAAGAAATACAAAAATAAGTTTGCGAAACAGTTTTGAGTTTATTGAAACCTGCTTATAGCTATTGACATGGTGTAAACGGATGCACAATAATATCGTAACATATAGATAAAGTTTAGATACAAATTGGATTAGAAAAAGATATAAATACATACAGGCATCGGCATAAATATTTTGACCAAACTAAAGTGAAATCTACTCATAATTTGAGCTTACTTTATGTTCATTTTGGCGTCAATGGAAAGGTTCTTTTAAATTCCGTTTGAATGATACAAAAACTTTTCTTAACCCATTATGTACACATTGAAAATTTTGAGTTTTTGTAAAAATATACTTTTTCTCCAAACAATTTTAACAGTGACTGCAAAAATCTATTTTTTGTATGAAAAGGAGGAAAAAGTGGCTAAAATAGTAATTCTTTGCAATATTCAAAACCAGAAAAAAATCAAAAACAATCCGAATACTCAAAAAGATTTTTAGATTTTTTCTAATTATTTTCGAATAATTGTAATAATTTTAGATTATTTTTGACATTTTGCAATCATAATCATTAAATAATTAATTGGCAAAATCGAAAATAATCGTAATTTAATCATTAGTTCGACTTTTAAACAAAAATAATCGAATTACTAATGATTATGATAACTAATCATTATTTAACAGGTATGGTTAACTTTAGTTTTGTCAAAATATTTATGCCGATGACTGTATATTACAGGTTACAGGTTACAGGTTACAGTTCCTCAAAGAAGGCAACACGCGCCTTCGTCGAACCGGATTTGAGTTTCTTCAAAGTCGAATATTTATTCTCGCCCGCCTTAATTTGCGCCTCACTCAAAATATCGAGATTACTTTGATTCTCCTCGATTTTGTGCGGTGCAATTTCCGAGCGCAATGTTTGCAGCTGATTCTGGACTTGTTTCTTCGATTTGCGTAGATACTCCAAATGACTGCGCTCCATTTCGTTGGTGATCTGCTCCATCTCATTGTCGGTCAGTATGAATTCCTTTGGCTCAAAGTCATCGGAAATGCCACTCGAATTATCGCCCATAACAATATAATGTGATGTTGTTGTTGTCAATTCAGCGCCTCCGGCTGTTTCCATATCGTTTGTGGAGCTGCTTGTGGTCAATGATGGTGTACTTATCGCCGTCATGTTGGACACTTGATTAACATTCGCCTGGGACACGGTCGAGGCAGTTAACAGGCTGTCCGTTGACGATTTGCGGCCACTGTTGAGGAAATTCAAGAGACGCGCGGTCGCTTCCCGTTCGGCCATCTTCGCACAGATCAACTCCTTTTTCAGCTTCTCCGTTTCGGCCTCGCGCTTGTCGTTCTCCACCGTCAGCTGCAGCACATAGAAGTCCGCGTCGCGTATCTTCTTCTCCAGATCGTGCTTCTCCCGCTCCACCTTCATTTGGCGCTCCCGCAATCGATCCATTTCCGTCTTGAAGTGATTCGCCTTGCACTCGGTCAGCTGCATTTGCTCCTCGTTCACGCGACTCTTCTCAAAGTACAGCTCCTTGGTCTCCTCCGAGCGTCGCTGCAAAAACAAAAATTTTCAAAAATTTGTTAAAAGTTTAAGAGCAATGATTATTAGATAAAATAATTAAATTTAAGGCTTAAAGCAGCGGTGGGCACGAAATCTGAATTCGGGAGCAGCCGCTAGCTCCCGGAGCCCATGTGTGCCCACCGCTGGCTTAAAGTGCTAAAAAGTAATGACAATGTTAATGTCGATTGTAATGCTAATAATATTTCTAATGCCAATGATATTTTATATGAAAATAATAAAATAAAAAAGTGATCACATTTAAAGTTCAAGGTTTAAAAGTAATGACAATGTTAATGTCGATTGTAATGCTAATGATAATACTAATGCCAATGATATTTTATATAAACAAAAATAATAAAACAAAAAAATTATCACATTTCAAGTTCAAGGCTTAAAAGTAATGACAATGTTAATGTCAATTGTAATGCTAATGATAATACTTATGCCAATGATATCTCTTATGAAAATAATAAAATAAAAAAGTGATCAAATTTAAAGTTCAAAATTAAAAAGTAATGACAATGTTAATGTCAATTGTAATGCTAATGATAATACTAATGCCAATGATAAGTATTATGAACATAATGAAATAAAATTATGATCAAATTTAAAGTTCAAATTTAAAAAGTAATGACAATGTTAATATCAATGAAATTGCTAATAATAATACGAATGTCAACGGTAAGTATTTTGAAAATAATAAAATAAAATAATGATCAAATTTAATATGTAATTAAATTTAATTTAATTTTTAAAAATATCTATTTTAAATATTTTGATTCGATTAAATACATTATTTTATTTCGAAATACATAACTTAGTTGCATTTTAAAATATTTACTAAATATATAATATTTTAAGTATATTGTTTCAATTAAATATAAAATTTTTCTTAATTTTGGAATTTAAAATTAAAATGTGTCTTTTTAGTCGATGAAATATTTATTTTTATTTCATTTAAAAATATAATTTATTTTTGTGATGTAAAAATACATCGGAAAATCGATACTTGATACTTTAACTCGATATTTTGCTGACTATCAACCGAGTTCATTAAATCGATTTTCATGAAAAAAATCGACAAAAATTATATAAAATCGATGAAAAATATAACTTAATTTAATGATTTAAAAATAGATCGGAAAATCGACAATCCGGTTTTTCGCAAAGCGATTTTCGATTACTTTAACTCGATATTTTTTTTGACTATCAATCGAGTTAATTAAATCGATTCTCATAAAAAAAATCGACAACTAACTTAAGTTTGTTATCTCATCATAGTTTATTTGTAGAATTAGGTTTAGTTAATTAAATATAAAAACTTAAGATTTTAAATTTTGACGATATTTGAGAAATTTGAGACAAATCGAAAACTCGATTAATTTTTTGTCGATTGCTAGATTTCGATATTAAACACGATTAATATAAATATGTTGAATTCCAAATACTTCTGTAAGTATCTTTAAAATATAACAAACTACTAAGAACAAAATTTAGGCCAAAATAAAGTTGGAGAAAAGGAGAAACATAAATTTTGCACTTAAGAAATAAAAATTAAATAAAAATTAAAAACTCAGATAAGTGAATAGAAAAACCAGTAAATAATTTTATTTTCCTACTAACATAATTTCAAGTTTTCCCAATTTTAAAAATCGTCTAGGGTATAATTGATATGAAATGTATATTGAATTTACCAGTGCATCGCTCGCCATGCGCATCTCGTCCTGCAGATGCTCGAGACGCTTCTCCAGCTCATAGCGTTCGTGTTCCGCCTTCTCGCGCAGTTTCTTCTCCCTGATAAACTTCTTCCGCTCGATCTGACGTCGCTGCTTCTCCTCCTTCGCCTGTGCCTTCATCTGCTGGATCTCCATGGTGTCCGGCTTGCGACGCCTCATATAGAGATCGTGGTTGCCCTTGCACAGATCGAGTATCTGTTGAATTGATTAAGCAATGAGAACAATCGAAATAATAATAATAATAATATTAAAGTTAATGCCAATGTCAATGACAATAATCAAAAACAAATAATGATAAAACAAAAAAAATTAAATTTAATTAATGATTAAAACTAAATAATTAGAATAAAAATAAATATAAAATAATAATAAGATAAAATGATCAAACTTAATGCTTTAATGCTTATAATAATACTAATGCCAATGATTTATGTTATGAAAATAATCAAATAAAAACATGATCAAATTTAAAGCTCAAAGTTAAAAAGTAATGACAATTTTAATGTCGATTTTAGTACTAATGATAATTCTAATGGCCATGATGTTTCTACTGAAAATTATGAAACAAAAAAATGATCAAATTTAAGGCATAAAATGTTAAAAAGTAATGATAATGTTAATATCAGTTGTAATGCTAATGATAATACTAATGCCAATGATAATTATAATGAATATAATAAAATAAAAAAATGATCAAATTTAAGGCTTAAAATGTTAAAAAGTAAGGATAATGTTAATATCAATTGTAATGCTAATGATAATACTAATGCCAATGATAATTATAATGAAAAAATGCAAATAAAATAAAGATAATAAAATAAGAAATATAAATAATTAATATAATGATAATACAAGGAGTGAGCTCGACTGCAGGAGACCCTGCACCTGTGCCGGATACATAAATGTTTTTTTTTTTTATTACATATTTTGTATGTATTTCTAGGAATTTATTGTTAAATATCTTTACCATTTTATTAATGTGCAAATCCTGCGAATAGAATATAAAATTGGACACCTTGGCGTCCACTAAACGTATCGTGAATTTCTTATCATCGAAACTGACGTGTCGAATCTCGTTCCATTGGAACGTTGTCTTTGGGGTTAGCTTGTCCCGTTCATCATAGATATTCAGACCCACGGCTGTCACTCCCAGCCACAATTTGGTTTTGTTCTTATTCTGTGTAAAAGAATTCAATGATTTAATTATTTTACTTTTCTTTTTTTGTCAACTTTTCAGTTTTGTACTCACTGTAATAGGAAAATAATTAACACCATACATGTCCAAATCTTGTGCGATTTTTAAATACTCCATTTCCACCTCATCACGCGTCATGGGCTCATGGTCCATATACCTGAAATAGATTTGCCATGAACAAGAAATACGAAATAATACTAGAGTTGCAAAAATACCACATTTTTATTTTTAGTATTATTTATTGGTATTTAATTCCATTTTTAAAAATCTTTTCGCCATAAATGTGAATTCGCTGCAATATGAATTTGGAAGGCTGTCGTGGAAGCGAAATAGCCGCCAAGTAAAATGGAAAGGCCATAATGGGAAAAAAAGACTGCATTTTTTTGCCAGCAGCCGTTATGCGAAATAAGGGCAGAAAGTCGTAACGCCGAAAAAGCGAATTTGCCGCAAGGTAAATCTTTTTGCTATAGAAGCAAATTCGCCACGAATTGTGAACTGAAAAAGAATTTTGCCAACAAGTTGATTTGGACAGACGTAATCTAAATAATGGTCTACAAAATCAATTCGCCGTGAAATCAAATTCGTCGCTATGTTAATTAAACAGGAGTGATTTGAATTCGCCGTAGATAATAAGTCGAATTTTCCGCTGTTATTTTGGACGTGGAAACAAAGTTACTGGAAATCTGGAAGGTCGTAGTGGAACTATGCATGTATGTGTGTAAATAGGTGTGTGTGATCTGAATTCGCCGTAGATGATAAGTCGAATTTTCCGCTGTTATTTGTGTCACTGGAAGTCTGGAAGGTCCTAATGGAACTATGCATGTACATACATATGTGTGTAAATACGTAAAGCGAAATCGCCGCAACATGGCTGTAACTGTAACACAGAAGTCGGTCTCACCAAGTCTTGATGCGCTCCTCCCACATCTCGGGCGTCATTTGGTACTGATCGGTCACGCCCTTCGGCAGCAGTTCGCCCCCCGCGAGCATGCCGTCCTTGTAGCTCTCATAATCATATGGCCCGTACTGCACGTGAACGGCGTACGAGGCGAGCAGGACGGACGCCTCGGGCCGGCAATAGATGTCCATGGACAGAATGCTCTGTTTCACTTGCAGAAAGAACAGATGCTGTGTGATCTCTTGGATGAGCTCCTCGCTGACGTTTTCGGGAAAGAATTTCGCATAGAAGCTGAAGACATAAATGCTATTGCTGGCGTGCAGTTCGACGCGTTGATCTTTGACCTTTTTGTCCATTTTGAGCCAGGAGACATGATTGCGCGTGTCGACATATTGCAGGCCAAAATACCACGATTCCCGCAGTCCAATTGTGCGACAGACCAGATCAAACAATTCCTGTCCAGTGGAACGCGGTTCCAGTTCGAATTCCAATTCCGAATCAAAGGTGCTCACGCGAACCGGCAGGGATCGGTTCTTCTTGGAACCGAAGGGGCTCATCTCATCTATATCTATCAATTGTGATATACTCTATTGACATACATATATAGTACATATATACAACTGAGCATACGATATTATTATTATTAGGTATTATGTTTTGGTGTTGTTGTCGCTGTTGTTGCCTTTGTGTTTACTTGTTGCACTTGTCAAACATTTCCCACTCCACTTCCACACATATTGCATTTATCATTTTTCTTTATTTTTTGTGTAAATACTGCACTGGCACTTTTGAGGCACTTAATTTTATTATTTTATATCAGTAAAATTTAACAATATATTACAGCATTTTACGTTGTCAAAAATAAATTGCGAGCGTATAAATAGCAACAACAAAGAATGAGTGTGTCTCTATGATATTTGTGTGTGAGACCCTGTCAGTGCTGCCAACCAGTGTTGCCAAAATAGGACAGATTTGAATTATTGTCAAATTTTAAAGTAAAAATCCAAAAAATATTGGTAGTGTATATTTGCATTGTGTTATTTTATTTGTACCTTCTTTGCATTCTTATTAAGAAATAAAATAAAAGTTTGCAAAAAAAACAGTACCAAATTTTTTAATTTTTACTTTAAAATTTGTCAATAATTCAAATCTGTCCTATTTTGGCAACACTGCTGCCAACTTTTGACAAGCATAAAAAAAGGCTGTTTTAGTGGGAATTCGTTGAATTAAATGGCTACATTTCCTAATGAAATCAGAAGAAAACCAATCATTACTTTTTTGTTTATCAAACGTGTTCTATAATCTCTAAAAGCCAAAAGGAACGTTGTTTCTGTTTAGTTAATTTGTTTATTTCTCCCGAATAGAATTTTTACAAGCGGCAGATTTGACGGAAAAAATCTTGTAATGGCAACACTGGCATATGGATGAGAGGGCCAAAGAGAGCAAATCATATGCATTTGTTTTTGTTGCTGTCAAAATTGAGTAACAACAACAATGACACGATGGGTATGCAGCCGCACAGTGGTATGCAATCAGTGTTTGTTGAAATGAAATACATGTTTGTGAAATTCTTAGAATACTTTATTAACAGTATTGCTAACTCATGCATGGCTTAATTTACATAACTTATTTATTTATTTGTTACATTTATTGTATATTGAAGAACTTCTATCAGTTTAAGCACTCGTGCGCGTAAATCTATAAATTATGAAAAATTGCTTTGCCTAATTAAGCTTGAAGAGCAGATAAATATTGATGACTTAAAAGTGCAGCAATTTTTTTTCGTTGTGTAGTCTTATCTTGTATGTATGCAGGTATTTTCAAAATTAACAACTAGCTATTTATTTGTATTTTTAAATAATTTACTCATTTGCACATCTACAAATAATCGTTTCAAGAAAAAAATTAACGTTTGAGAGCAATTAATTCACGACAATTCCATCTGAGATTTCCTATGAATTATTGGCACTATCAACTATCAAAATTGCGATGATGTAATTTATTTACGGCCGTAATGTGTTTGTTTGTTCCTTTTTTGATTTAGCGTGTAATTTTAATGATTTATTTTTTTTTGAAATTTTTTCCTTTTGATGAGATTGTGTGTTTTGTTTATGTTTTGTTAAATCTACAGCGGTGGCCAAAAGTATTTTGGCACCCTTTAAAGCTAGTTCTAGCCAAATTGTGAGCTTACTTCATGTAAAGTTTGGTATCAATGGAAAGGTCTTTTGAATTCCTTTCGAATGATGTAGTACTTTCCTTAACCCATTAAGTACCCATTGAAATTTTCAAATATTTGTAAACGTCAACTTTTTCAACTTTTTTTCTCGATTTTTAAAAAAAAATGTTTTGATGCAAAAAGTTTCTTTAAACAATTTAAATAGTAACTGCAAAAAAAAGTTTTCAAATATCTCTTCGCTAGTATTTTTTTTATAATTTTTGGCTAGAACTAACTTTAAAGGGTGCCAAAATACTTTTGGCCACCGTTGTATGTATCACGTACGATCATAGCATAACAATTTACATACAGAAAATCCCAAAAAGAGCACACACGGTGTCTATACAAAAATCAATGATTGTTTCGCTTGACACGTTCAACATGCAAGTCATACAGCATTTTGTTTTTTTCATAATAGTATGGATTTTGATCTGCATTCAATTCGGGATTATACTCATATATTCCGCCGCCAATAACTTCGGCTGATGATCCATGTGCATTTGCACTTGCAATTCCTCCGGCAGTGATTGTTGATGTTGTTGGTAACAGATAGTTGTTGTTATCATTGATTAAATTGGGTAGACTGCAATTGCTGCTATTACTGCTACTGTTCCCATCATCGAAATTCAAATGCAGATTATTAATACGCTTTGACAATGGCGTTGACTCACATGGCAGATCATCTTCACGGCTACGTTTTCTGTTTAATAAAGAAAAAAACAAAACAAAGAAAATATCATTCGATTTCGTTTCACAAGAGGAAATGCAATTTAGAACCAAACCAAATAAACTGCAGGTCACTGTAACTTTAACCAATGTATGTGTGCATGCATGCCTTTTCTATTTATACACATAATTCTTGATTGAATTGTGCATTATGATATATTATGCCTAATATTTATTAATAATTGACATACCTTGTTCTCAAAAATCCAGCCATTTCGATGTCATACCCCCTTGTTCTTTTTCTATGGCTAACGAACGAGTAATACTCTACCTACTTTGTACTTTACAACAATACACACACGTCTTCTCGCTCGCTCGCTTTGCTTTTGCCTAAGGAAGTTGCCTGACGATATAAAGAAAATCATGTGGCAGCCTTGGCTAAGCTAGGCAAAAAAAAAGGTGGCAGCCATCAGGCTCCACAGATAGCTCATTTTCAGACTTAACTCAATTTAAAAAATTTATTTACTGTCATGTATTTTCTTCAACTTTAAATACTTAAGCTTGAATAACATTATACAACTTCAAACTGACAAACTCGTGAATAAAAGGGTTTAGCTTTATTTCATCTAATTTATTATTTATTTGGTTTAATAAATTGTAATTTGTTGCTCAGTGAACAAAAATTAATCCGCAATTTAAATTGCGCGCTGGCCATGGCTAAATCCGGAACCAGCGATGTATCGAAAAGATTGGGAGTTGCAATTGGATAGAGTGGCAGCATTGACTAATCGTTGATGTCAGGGCGCTGCCATTTGTAAACGTCAAATAGCGATAGCGATTATCGCGGTGGCAACCCTGTGCTTCGTCATTCGCACGCATACAGATAGATTACTATTGCTGGAGAGAACGAACACACAAAAGAAAAATAGTAGTTTTCTATACAAATCGACGCCCAACCCAGCCCAAAAAAGTACATAATTGTTGCAGTTTTCAATTAAAACCAATTGTAAGTAAAATTCCGCAAGCATACGGCTTGAAAAACCACAAAATGCATCAATTACCAATTCATATGCTGTGTGCGAAGAAAGAGAAAATTCTGAAGTGAAAAGTGACGAAAAATGTTAACGATGACTGCTTTGGTTTTGGCTTTAGCTGCTTGTCTGCTGCTGCTTCTGCTCTCATGTCAGTATGGCCGTTGTGTGTGACTGTGTGTGTGCAGAGTGCGTCAGTGTTTGTGAAAAACGATTGGTTCAATTTCATTCTTGCTGCTGGCGAATATTCGAAATGTGCCTTTAATTTGTGCATTTCGCTTGCGCTTGGCTTTCTAATTATTATAAACTTGTATGCATATTGTATGTACATATGTATTGCAAGTGAGCAATGCAAAATAATATACACATGAGCATGCGAGTGTGACTGTGCGTGTGTGTGTATGTGTATGTGTGTTGAGAATGTATTCGTGCACAAGTGCATTTGTGTCAAAATAAATTAGCATATTCGCCTGCAGTAAAAACTATAGTTTAAAACCCACACACGCGCGTATAAACGCACTAAAGCTGCACACATTGTTAACATGTTTTTTTTTCTGTGTGTGTCTGATTGTTGATGAGGGAGAGAGGGCGAGAGAGGGGCTGCATATATATTATATTAGAACTGCCTGCGAGCTTATCTAAGTACTTTATGTGTGAGTGTATGTGTGTGTGTTTTTTTTTCTTTCATTCTGCACGAACACATACTCAGTTTGAGTCATCGCCATTGCCTGTGGCTCTCTGCTTATGCTCCACTAAAAAAAAAAGGAAGCCGGCGCGGCGGCGGCGGCGTCGATACCGCCCGGTTGGGTCTGTATTAGTGTCTCCGTCGCAGTTTACGCTTATGTGTGTGTGTGTACAAAGTTCCACAGATACAATTCATACGCATAGATAAGACAATAGTTGAGCAAAAAATATATAAAAAACAAAAATTACAAATAAATAGCAATTTGCGTCTCGGCTGTTGGCAATATGCAGATATATGTATGTGGAATAACAACAAAGCATACTCTCAACTTTGGTAGCCAGTGTGTCCACTCCACTCTTCATTCCACTCAGCTCCACTTCCACTTTACTTTCATGTGAACTCCACCCACCAATCCGGGCAAGGGCCTTCCCGGCGTCACACCCCGTGCTGTGTTTCGTGTTGCGAAAGTAATTAAGGCATATGAGTGAAAACACACACACACACACACGCACGCACAGTTGTTGTAAATGTTCATGAGAATGTCTCGAAGACAAGTGGAGCCTGCAGCTTAACCCTCTGTATATAAAAGCAATCGAAACGCTTTTCAATCTTCATCATGGATTTTCATCTATATTTTATAAATCATTACTATTTTCAACTATAATCTTTCGTTCTCCATTTCGCCTTGTGATCATTCCAATTGGCAACAGTGATGCCAAATACTTTCCGAAAAAAAGTACAAAACGGCCAAAAAAAAAACGGAAAAAATCTAAAAATCTAAGAATCTAGCTCTAAATCTAAAAACCACTTCTGAAAAAAGGTTATTGCGTGCAGAGTCTCGATATTTGTTTGAATTTGGTATACTGGGAAAGTGTTTTCGCCTTTATATCGTTTCCATTTTCAAAAAGTTCCAAAATTGGCAGTAAAGAATCTAAAAAAAGCCAGATTTTCGGATAGATGTTTGAGATTTTTTTCTATCCGAAAAAGGCCAAGTTGGCATCACTGATTGGCAAATCTGTTGACAGTTATTGGAATATTGTGGATCGTGGATGGTAGTTTTTAAAAAGTGTATGCATGCCCTTTTTTTTTTTTTTTGTTTATGATTGAGTCTTAAGTTTTTAGTTATTTGTCAGTTTTTTTGTTAATACATATTTTTGTTGTTGTCGATAATTTTCAGAAAACTCGTTCGGCTCAGGCATGCAAACCATCAAGTGTGTGGTCGTTGGTGATGGCGCCGTGGGCAAGACATGCCTCCTCATATCGTACACAACCAACAAATTTCCATCGGAATATGTGCCAACTGTATTTGACAATTATGCGGTGACGGTGATGATTGGCGGTGAGCCCTATACGCTCGGATTGTTCGATACGGCCGGACAGGAGGATTACGATCGATTGCGTCCGCTTTCATATCCGCAAACGGATGTATTTCTCGTCTGCTTCTCGGTGGTCAGTCCCAGTTCATTTGAAAATGTCAAGGAGAAGGTGAGAGAGACTTTTTTTTATCAATTTCAATTTAATTGTCTATATTAGGGGCATTCCTGACACGAATTAAGATTTCACGCGAAACAAACGATTTTGTGACTTACAGTTTAAGAATTCAAAATATTTTTGCTTTAATAACACAAATTGATACATAAATCTAGTCTAAATAAGTCTAATATTGAATATTTGGAGAGTTGATAATTTTCAAAATAACAAATTTAATATTACTTTGAAAATAAAGAAAAATGGGCTTAAATCGGTTAAAAATAGTTAACATTGATGTTAGCGACCAAAAAATATCGCAACTAATACTTATCAATATATCAGTGTTTTTTTTTTAATCATAACTAGGGATGGCACGATTAATCATATGATACACAATAATCGATTATTTTGCTTCCATTGGCGATTTAATTGTATCGTTAAATGTGTTGCGATTAATTGAAACACTAATCGATTATTCGATCAAATAATCGCGTCGTTGTCAACATTTTTTCAGGGAAACACACATGGAGATTTTATTCCAAAAAAATAGTAGCAAAAATGTATTTGAAAATTTTTTTTGCAGTAACTCTTAGAATTGTTTATCAAAATTTTCTGCATCAAAATATTTATTGTGAAAAATCGAGAAAAAAAGTTGAAAAAGTAGACTTTTACATAAATTTGAAATTTTCTTAATACAATATTTTAAAAAACTATAACAAAAATTAATCATTTGATTAATCGATTATTTTTATTTTTCGTCGATTAATTGCAATTAATTATCGCGTAGCTTAAATTAATCATATGATTCAATAATCGATAAATAAATTTGTTTTGCCATCCCTAATCATAACCCTATTTAACATGTGTCATGTTGCTCTTACAGTGGGTGCCAGAAATAACGCACCATTGCCAGAAGACGCCGTTTCTGCTGGTGGGCACACAAATCGATTTGCGCGACGAGACGAGCACATTGGAGAAGTTGGCTAAAAACAAGCAGAAACCAATCACATCCGAGCAGGGCGAGAAACTGGCCAAGGAGCTAAAAGCGGTCAAATATGTGGAATGTTCGGCCCTCACACAAAAGGGACTCAAAAATGTCTTCGATGAGGCGATTTTGGCAGCCCTGGAGCCGCCAGAGCCAACCAAGAGGAGGAGATGCAAATTTCTATAATTCCTTTCTTTCTTTTTTTTATACGTTTGTTTCTTCGCGTCTCTTTTCGGTTGTTTTTTCTTTGCGCATTCTATATATATTTACTATATATATATATATAGAATTTACACAATATGTATGTTTTCATTTCCCCTTTTCTATACTCGCTTTCCAACACTGCAACAAGCAAAATTGCAAAGTTTTCGCCAGCCCTGAAATTTGGCAAATTGGACAAATAATAACAATAATTATGATTTTTATTGTGTTTTTTTAATTCCATTTTGAATGTACACATTTTGAATGTACATTTTGCTTTTTCAATGTCCATTGAGAAAATCAAAACAATATTTTGCTTGTGCTGTGCTCAAATCTCTCCCCCGCCCCTTTGCCTTCCAACACTCTTTCCTTTTCACATTTGTTTTGGCGCAATTTTCTTATAAGATACAAAAAAAAAAGAAGTGGAAAAAAATAAGCAAAAAACAAACAACAATAACAATTATAGCAAACAAATTATTTATATATACATATATACAAAATTAAGAGAAGAAAATCAAGAGGAAGCAGAGAGAAAAATTTATGCAATTTTCTGTTTTGCATAAATACAAAAAATAATTAAAAATGAAATAACCTACAAATAGGAGACAAATAAATACTGAGCAGAAGAAGAAGAGCTACTCAGACAGCAATAGAAAGAAGATGCAAGAGGAGAAACAAAAACAAAACTAAAAAACAAATACATACATACAAACATAGATACACGCATACAAACATATAATACATATGGAGGAACCCAATATAAATAAAATGCTTAAGCAAAAAGTAATACACAACGGAACTAATAACATAAACAAATAAATTAAAAGAAAATATGCGTAATGTATGTAACGCTATTATGTAATAAAAGTAAGAGTATTGAAATATATAAGACAAAGTTGCAAAAAGAAAACAAAAAAACAAAAGCAAAATAAAGCAAAAACAACAAAAACAAAACCGTAAAGAATTGAAAAAATTTCAAAAATCTTAACTATTTAAGCATAATCCATAAAGTAACAACAACAAGCGAAAGATGAAATGAAAAGAAAATGAAAGAAATTTGTATTGTAGTTCAGCAAAAAAAAAAAAACGACAACAACAATGAGAAAAAAGCAAAAGAAAAAACGAACTAATGCATTTTTTAATATTTTTATATGTATACATTATCAATTTTTACATTTTTTTTTTAGAACTTAGACATTTGACATTATTGATTTCAGATATTATAATAAAAAAAAAAAACAACAAAAAACAAATATATATATATGTATATGTAAAAACAAGAGAAGCCTGTTCAATATGGGTGAACATTGAGTATCGCTAAAAACTGAATTTTTTTTTTGAGCAAGCCAAACTTTTTGACAGCAATATCTAAAAATAGGTGATTTATTAACTTTTTTAATGAATTTTCCCGTGATCAGCATGATTTCTCAATATAAAGCCAAAAAAATAACAGTTTTAAAAAGTCAAAATTGTGCACATTGAAAACAAGGCTTGACGGGAAAAAAGCTGTGCCGGCAACACTGATAGGAGTGGAATCCTGGAAGCTGTCAGTTTCCGCCAAAATGTTATCGATGACGTAACGGTTTTTAAATACATACATATGTAGATGCGAATAACATGATTTATTACTATGTTTGTGTCTAACTAACTAGTTTTAGTACAGAGCGGTTGCACCCACTTGCATTTGATAGACGCCTCCCGAACATCGGACATTGCCGACTCGTGAAAGCTCGCACTGCCGGCAATATCAATGTTATCGATATCGAAGCGCAAGTTGGCAACGCGATTCTGGAGCAGCTGCTCAATGCCATGCCAGGCAATCATGACGCCATTGTCGGAACAATAACGCTTCGAGGGCCGCAAGCAGCGGCAATTGTATTGCGCAGCCAAATGCTGCATATTCGTAAATATCACATCATTGTTGGCCACGCCCCCCGAAATGACAAGCGTGGGCGTCGCGTTGCCAAATCGATTGAGATTGTTTTCCTTCGCTTCCTGCAAACAAAATTCGAGGGCGCGTTGTGTGCGATGCATCAAATGTCGACTGACAGCGCGCAACAGCCCTGCACAGAAATCAGCATAGTTGCTAATAATGCCGTCAGGTGGCGTTTGTTCTGCACGCTCCTGTGCACGTATCGCACGAAATGAGTTATTTTTGATGCCCGCAAAGCTAAAGTTGCAATTGCGCTGCCGGGCCAATGGCAGCGGGAACTCAAATGCGTCCGGATTGCCGGCAAACTGCGCCGCATGCTCGATGGCCTGTCCGCCATTGCAGTGCCTGTACTGCGGCAGTATGTACAATCGCAGTCGTCGCGCAATCTTGTCAAATGCCTCGCCCGGCGCATCGTCCAGCGTTTCGCCGAGCAGTTGAAGTTGGCCGGGTCCGCGAACCACAGCCAATTGACTGTGACCGCCGCTGATGAGCAGACAGAGGTAGGGAAATGCAATCTTCTCGCGGTGCTCCATGCGTGCCTGCAATCATCAAATATCGATACAAAAAATAATATATTTTAAAACGATATCATTTTGTTTTTTCGTAAGATCGATTTTTCATGAAAATCGATTTGGTAAACTTGATTAATCGGCAACACAATTAATCGAGTCAATGTAGTTGAAAATGGCTCATGCGAAAGGCGATTTAAAATAATATATTTTAAAACGATATTTTATTCCGATAACAGTTCGTTTCTTCGTGAGATCGATTTTTCGGTCGACAAAAAAGTTAATCGAGTCAATGTGGTTGAAAATGGCTAACGTGAAAACCGATTTAAAATAATATATTTTAAAACGATATTTTATTCCGATAACAGTTCGTTTCTTCGTGAGATTGATTTTTCATGAAAAACGATATCTTTAGCTCGATTGATCGGCAAAAAAAGTTAATAGAGTCAATATAGTTGAAAATGGCTAGCGTAAAAACCGATAAAAATATGTTTTAAAACGATATTTTATTTCGATAAAATTTTGTTCCTTCGTGAGATCGTTTTTTTATGAAAATCGATTTGGTAAAGTCGATTAGTCGGCAAAAAAGTTAATCGAGTCAATGTAGTTGAAAACCGATTTAGAATAATATATTTTAAATCGATATTTAATTCCGATAACATTTTGTTTCTTCGTGAGAACGATTTTTCATGAAATTCGATTTGTTTAACTCGATTATTCGGCAAAAAATTAATCGAATCAATGTAGTTGAAAATGGCTAGCGTGAAAACCGATAAGAAACATTGATATATTTTTCAATCACTACCTGCAATGCATGCGCCTCCATATGATGCACCGGCAACAGCGGTTTGTGGTATCTCCTCGCCAGGTGGCGTGCATAGCGCAAGCCAATCAGCAAGCTCAAGGGCAACCCTGGCCGCGTTGTCACTGCAATCGCCTCCAATTGCTCCGGCTGCAGCTGCGACGCCGCCAAACAACGCTCGAAGGCGTCATCAATGCGCGCACGATGCAGATCTTGTGCACGTGGCGGTATAATGCCACCATAGCTATAAATACCAACATTGTGGATCAAGTGATTCCAATTCAAAATAAACACAACAAATCGCTTACCGCGTGTGAAACTTTTGTTGCGACTCGAGCACATTTCCATGCACTCGGCCCTCAGTGTCAACTATGGCGATGCCCGTGTCATCGCAGGAGGTTTCTATGCCCAGCACATAGCTGACCAGACGTTTGCACATCCGCTGGCTGCACACGCGCCGACTTTTAAGCAATTGAATTCCAGCTGCATACATAATACACGAAAACAGCCGGCTTTTTGAATGCAGCAACAACAACACATTGCGAACATCTGGCAGCGCTGGCCATGATAAAATAAGTACAAGGTGGTCTCGTCGGCAAAAAGTATTCCGTTGACTATGTGAGTTGACGGTGTGAGTGAAACGACAATAGAGTGCGTTGATTAATTGCATGGGGCTTAAAGTTGCCTATTATTAAATTGAAGTTTTTTTTTTTTGAAATTTAAGTTTTAATAATTTTAAACTTGAAAGCAGTGTTGCCAGGAGTTGAGCGCCCGCATAAGCTAGATTTTGAGTAGAAATAAGCTAAAATAAGCTAAAAATTAAATTGCAAAGAAAATGCAAGAAAACATATAAAATCATCAGGTTTTTGTTGAAATTAAATTAGTTAACATATCATCGATTTATTTATTCTCTTCCTCAATTAAATATTTATCGTTTTTTTGAATAAGACTAACATATTCTTGTGATTGCACTATTGATGATAGTGGTTTTTTGGACTTCTATTGCTACTATTGTAGTTTTGCTAGAGCTGCTTTCCAGAAAGACATCGCGAAGAATTTGATAGTACATTATTTTTGGTATTTTTGCTAGCTTCACTTTCTATTGATTTCACAATTCCAAATTGAAGATATCGGCGTTAAAACTTCGCACATGCATCAGCTAACATGTCGATGACACAATTAGAAAACTAATTCCCGATGTTAGAAATAAAGTTCATGTAACAAAGAACAAGATCCGATATTTTTATGCCGTGAAACATTTTAAACTTATAAAATATTTCGTTGATGTCACGACAACATTTATTGCTAGAATATGCTATATGAATTTTAAAATATGCTATATTTCAGGCTAGAAGCTATTTGCAAATTTTATAAGCTTTTTCATTTTCAAAAATGCTAGATCTAGCCTGAAATATGCTAAATTGGCAACACTGCTTGAAAGTAAAGCCCAGAGTTTGCTCCAACAATGTTCTCCTCTCTCAACATTTCGGTACATTCATAAATTTTACGCCTTTCACGTGCTTGTGGCAAGAGCTGTAAAACGTAATTTTTCTTTAGCTCAAGGGTTAAATTGAAAAAAAAAAATACAGTTTGTCAAGTAATTGTTTGCAAAGCCTTAAAAATTTAATATTTTGACTTAAAATAAGAAAGTAATAGCTTATTATATATATTTGGAAAGGTCATTTAATTTTCGTTCGAATGATGCAAAAATTTCCTTAAGGCCCTATTCTCCTTCAGCTTGCTGTTTTTGGACCTTTTTTGAAAAAATTCTCATTTGAAAACGCAAAAAGATATTTGAATTTTGGTTTTTTTATTGAATTAGTAATGAATGAAAGAAAATAAAAAAATTTTTTTTGCCTTGATACGAGGGCTGTTCAAAAAGTAATGAGACTTCAAAGTTGGTGGTGCAAAAAAAAGGTGTCGTCACGGCGGCCACGATTCCGGGTCTCCGGAGCGTCGGAAATGATAAAAAAAACGGGGTTATAATCAGTATAGATGTAATTCTGGCCCGTAGTAAAATAAAAATTTTGCGATTTTTTTTGACAAAATGGCGGCCATTCAAAAAAAAAATTTCAATTTGGACACATTTTTTTGTAGTTTAGTGTAAAAAAAAAATAGTAAAAAAAATCGCAAAATTTTTATTTTACTACGGGCCAGAATGATTACAATTCTACGTCGATTAAACTTTGTTTCATCCAAATCGGTTCAGTAGAACTGGCGGAATCGTGGCCGCCAGCTCGAAAAACGTGGTTTCGAGATAAACGCGTTTAAAGTTTTGACTTCACATGCATTAACATTAACATTGCTGGATAAAAATGGCCATATCTCCTTAAGTATTTCGAATTTCTAAAAATCCTTTTAGGGGCATATTCACAACTACCCAAGCTATAAATAAATGCAAAAAAAAAAAAGTCGAAAAAAATTTTTTACTGAAAGAGAATAGGGCCTTAACCCATTGAGTACCCATGGAATATTTTGAATTTTTGCAAAAGTCTACTTTTTCAACTTTTTTTTCTCGATTTTTCACAAAAAATATTTTGATGCAAAAAAATTCTTGGAACAATTCTAAGAGTAACTGCAAAAACAATTTTCAAAAATATTTTTGCTAGTATTTTTTAGAATTTTTTGAAAACTGAAAAAAAGGCACTTTTTGCATGAAAATGAGGAAAAATGGGTTAAAATGGTAATTTTTAGGATTTTCAAACAATTTTAAAAAATACTAGCTAAAATATTTTTAAAAATTTGTTTTTGCAGTTACTCTTAGAATTGTTCCAAAAATTTTTTTGCATCAAAATATTTTTTGTGAAAAATCGAGGAAAAAAGTTTTAAAAAGTGACTTTTACATAAGTTCGAAATTTTCGTAGGGTACTTAATGGGTTAAGGAAATTTTTGCATCATTCGAACGAAAATTAAATGACCTTTCCAAATATATATAATAAGCTATTACTTTCTTATTTTAAGTCAAAATATTACATTTTTAAGGCTTTGCAAACAATTACTTGACAAATTGTATGTACGCACACGACCTTCACGTCAAAAAGCAAGCACGCACTGAGCGTTTACGGACTAAAAACCAAACGATTCAGCAGCCAACGAGACCCCCTTATACCTATTCCATCATGGCAGCAACAAGAACACATTGCGGACGGATCTGGCAGCGCTGTGCTCCGTCTTCCATTGTCTGGCAGCGCTGGCGAAATTGACAATTAATCGAATTTTAAATTGAGAATAGCGTTATTTCAAAAACCGATTTGAATTTGATTAATTTTTGTTGTGGTTTTTCCTAATTTAATACAAAAGTGTATAACACACACCCACACACAAACACACCACACAGTGAAACGAATCTCTTTAAAAATGACATGAATTAATCGCTTGGTTTTTAAATTCAATTTAGTTTATTTTATTTTGAAAACTATATAATAAATAAATAATATTGATTTAATCATTCGTTGCAAAGTAGAAACGTGCAATAACTAAATTTGCACATATCCCGTTACACACCTACACACACATACACCCCCTGTCTCTCTCTCTCTCTCTCTCTCTACATACATATGTATGTATGTATGTATGTATGTAGTAGTAAGTAGACCCAGTAGGACGCACTGAGATAAATATAGAGACCCAGTGGGAGCCTGGATACTGGATTTTTGGCCTTTTTATCGTTCATCGTTCATAATAGACGCGATAATAGAGCGTTTTGGAACGCCAAATGCTATAGCTATTGTCAAATTTCAGCAAATAGACTCCCTCGCCGGGATAGGAATGGGATCCCACGTAGACTTCGTTGTAGCATTCACGCCGATAGATTGGCACAATAATTGAGATTGGCGCCTTGGCGGCAGCGGCAGCAGCAGCACTTTGTGCTGCCAAATTAATCCGATCCTGCGATATGGAGCCCGACTCCAAATCCTCGGTGGTTGATAGATAATCCTCATCCACACAATCCTCATCCTCATCGCTGTCACTCACATGAACTGTCACCTCATTTGTCACCGGTTTGGCCCATTCAAAGTAAATGCCGAAACCGATGTCATAATTGTCTGTGGCAAATTCCCAAAAGATGCACTTTCCATTCAGATTTGTCGGCACACGAACCTGCAAAAATCGATTGCAATCAAGTTACTTTCTTAGTTCATTCTTCAGATATTCAATCAAAAATATATACACAAGAGTTTTTCCTGCTTAGTTCAGAATGAGTTCAAATTATAATTTTTAAAAAACATAACAAAATATTTTTTAAACATGATAAATTCATGCATGAATAAACAACTGAACTTATACAGCAAATTCACTTTTTATTGTAAAAAATTGAAATTTAAATATTATTATTATAAAAGTGATTTTTTGATGCTTAAATAAATATGCGACTTTCAAATATTTCAGTGGAAAAAATAAAATATAGTTTTAAAAATGATTTCATAATTTTAAATCTTTGTAATATTTCAATATTTTCCGTTAAAAAATTAAAATAGAGTTGTAAAACTAATTATATGTTTTATTTTTAATAAAATATTTCAATATTTTCTAGTGGAATGCTACTGTTAAAAATTTAAAATATAGTTTTAAAAATAGTTTTATAATTTTAAATAATGCATGAATAAGCATGATAAATTCATGCATGATTAAATAGCTGAACTTATACAGCAAATTTCCTTTGACAATATTGAAATTTAAATATTATTATTATTATCAAATCGATTTTATGATGTTTAAATAAAAATTAGAATTGATTTGTATAAAAATAATTGAGAATATTTAAATATTTCATATTTTATACGTCATTGGAAAAATTGAAATATAATTTTAAAATTAATTTTATAATTTCAAATTTTTCTAGTATTTCAATGTTTTCTAGTGAAATGCTTACCGTTAAATAATTAAAATTAAAATATAACTGTGAATTTTTTTTTTTTTTTTCTAAATTTTATTTTAAGTTAAAATTTTAAAGTTTTCTGATAGAAATTCAAAATAATTAAGTATTTCAATTTTTTATAGTGGAATGTACTCCGATAAAAAATGTAATATAATTGTAAAAAATGTTTTATGATTTTTTTTAAATTAAATTTTAATTTTAAATTTTTCGTATAGATATTGAGAAAATTCAAATATTTCAATATTTGTTTGAAGTGGAATGCTCACCGTTACCGTATCGCCGTGTCCAATGGTAATGACGCCATCTCCATCGCCAGCGGAAACTTCAGTCTTGAACTGTTGAATATCTGGACGCGTCCAGATCTTGGCCGGACGTATCATCACATAATCATCATAATCCTCGCCGCTGCCAGCCCCACCTCCACCTCCACCACCTCCGCCTGCCCCTTCCCCTGCGCCCAGCACATGCTCCATTGACTCCACATCATTATCATCATCAGGGCCAACTGAGGGCAATTGAAGCTGCTCCTGTTCCCGTTCCCGTTCTCGTTGTTGGAATTTATCACCAAGTTGAAGTCCTTCCATGGCATTGGCCATTTCTGCCAACCTGCCATTGTTATTGTTTGCCTGCTCCTTCTGTTCCTTCTGCTCCTGCTGCTGTGGCATCTTCATCTTCTCCTTGTCTTTTGTCTCGCTCTGACTTTGATGCTGATTCTGCAAGTGCAATTGCTGCATGTACTGATGATAATGCTCCCGCTGCAATTGATGGATGAGCACCGCCTGCTGTTCCGGATTGCCCGGAAACTGCTTTTCCGCGTACAACTGGCGACAAACGAGACGGAAGCGAAAATAAACAACAGGTTAAACAAGCGAACAACGCAACAACTAAGAACGCTTCAGACGAGCTGAGATGCTCGACTGTCAGATGCCCAGTAAACGTACAAAGTGAAAATTATTGTAAAAGCACCGAAACGAATATCGGCTCCCGTTCGGTATCGAAATAACGAAATAATTTCGGTTTACAAAACAAATTTTAAAAATGTTTAAGATATGTAAATTTGAAAACAAATATTGAAAAATTACAAAAATTACGTATGTTTAGGTTTCAAAATACCTGCATAATATCGGTTAACAAAACAAATTTTAAAGATATTGCAAGTAAGTTTAAAAACATATATTCAAAAATTTCAAAAATTCAGATCTTTTTACTGAGATCAATGTATAAATCAGGGACTAAAACCCCAACCGAAAGCGTATCCTTTAACCGGTAAAAACCGATTGAAATTTACAACCGTAACCGAAAAAAAAATTTCAATTGACCGAAACCTTAAAATTGAAACTCTGTAAGCCGAAATAACCGGTAAGTAACGGTTTCATTTATAAGGGTTAATTTCGGTTTTTTATGCAACCAAAAATAAATACATAAATAAACTACATAAAAGAGATAAATGTGTTAACGAAACATTATGAAAGTAATTATTATTATTATTATTAATTATTATTAATATAATTATATTTTTGCAAAGATATTTTTTTTTTCAATTGAAATAATACCGGTATTTTAAAACCGAAACATACAAAAACCGGTTCACCGTTATGAAACCTTTATCCAAAGATTTTGCGTAACCGATAACCGAAAACCTAAATGCGAACATAACCGAAACCGTAACTAAAACCGATATTCATTGCGGTTTAAATCCCTGGTATAAATTAAATTGGGGCAAAAGTTAAAAAAAAATTCAGTTTTAAGAAACGATAATAATATTTTAACAAAATACTTAAATTTTATGCTTGACCCAACCGAAACTAACCGTTATGCATCAATCGGTTTTTAACGGTTATTTCGATTGGAGTAATTTCGGTTTTTTGGGTTTTGGTATAATAAAAAAGTTTTGTTTCCGTTACGGTTACCAATTCAATCGGTTAATGCCGGTTAACGGTTACGGTTATGTAACAGGGGTTTCACCTTATCACAGACGATAGATATACCCTGTTAATTAAATTTTTGATCGAAATTTAATAAAATTATGACTCATTTTGGTCTCCTAAAACTTTTTTCTCTCAATTTATGCTTCTTTATTTTTATTATTATTATTTTAAAGCAGCGTTGGGCACGAAATCTGAATTCGGGAGCACTACAACAACATCAACAACAACAGCCCTATTAGAGTCTACCTAAGTTGGGAGCAGCCGCTGCTCCCGGAGCCACTGCGTGCCCACCGCTGTTTTAAAACCATTAACTTATAGCCCTGCGTACATTTTAAGTGCTGGGCTAACAAATGTTGTGTCTGGTGTATCCTTGAATTAGAAATGCTGTTACTGCTGTTGTTGTTTTGAGTGGAAATTGGGTCATGACCTCATTCGCCACCCACTCCTACTTCCCTACTGCCCTGCTTCCCCTGTCGCTGCCCTGTCAGCAGCAATTACCATTCATTATTAACATGTTTACGGAGTCGGCGTGTGGCAAGTTGGCAACAAGCAACAACAGGTGCAAGTGTCAGCCACGATTGATTTGTGCATACACCAAAGGGGTATGCACGACTAAAGCATACCATCTGTTAACGCTTTACAATCTTTTACAATCAATTTTTTCGTGCTTTAACATTTAATTTGTAATCTTCTGCCAAAACTGTGACATTTCTACCTGTTTTGTAGCCGATTTTACCCAAATATTTAATATAAATATTTTTGGGAACTTGACAGACAACAAATTTACATATTTAATAATGAAAAAATAAGGTGTATAAACTTAGAAAAATTAAGGTTATTAAAATACCTTTTGCCATTACATTATTCGAGTTTAATAAAATTTGTTTCCTAATCTCCAAGAATTAACAACAATCATCTTTTTCACAAAGCAAAAATTTCAAATAATTAATCAAATACATCTTCTTTTTCTTGCTTTACAATTTCTCAAAAATTTTATTTTTTAAGGAAATAATCAAAATAATAAAAAATTAGGATCCAGTTTATCTAAATTTTCTATTTTTTGATACGATAACTAACGATATTTTTAGGATAATGGAAGCTAGTTATAAGTTAAGAGCAGCTAAAAAAAATTAATTATTAACTAAATATTTAGGGAAGTTAAAATTTTCGAATAAAAACATATTGATCAGAAAAATTGCAAATAAAATTTTAAGGGCTAGGGAAAAGTTAAATAAAAAAAATATACATGGGCTTAAAGTGTGTGTAAAAAGTGTAACGAACGCCATTTTTGTAACGTTCGCAACGGAACTTTAAGCAAGTACTTCCAAGGATCTGCATTTTCCAGAAAATGTCATTAAAATGTACCGAACTAAAGGGTAGCTGTATCAGTTTAAGCATGAAAACATGCGTGCTAACGTAACGTGCGCAACGCTGGATTATCCCATATTTCAATGGTAAATTTGGTGAAAAATCTATAGGATTGAAAAAAAAATGAAATGATTGCTAAAACAGGCGCAAATTAAATTTACACAAATTTTAAACGACATTTTAGGTAACATTTAAATAAATCTATAAAAATAAATTTAAAAAAAATATGAAAAAATATATAAAATATAAACACGAAATCAAATAAATTAAATTAACTAAAAATAATAATAATTCATCACAATAGATTACAGAAAATTAAAATTGCTAACTAAAATGAAAATTAACATTCAACTTAAACTTAAGCTTTAATTATTAGAATTTGTTACTATTTCCATTTTTTTTTAATAATTGTAAATTGTTTAATCTCAATATAGTTTTAAAATCAATGATTATAATAGTGACTAGTGCTTTAAATAGCAATCGATATAAAGAAATTAATTTAAAAACAACAACAAACAACAACACACAAAACACTTGCCAAAAATGCAAGGAGCATGGCTCGGTATACAGCTGTTTCAAGAGATGCCAATCTCTATCATCAGTACCGTTTGCTGACTTGACCAGCGATCTCAGCCTAATGTCACTTTTGAGAAACCAAAACCAGTTGTGAATTTTTAGGTCTCAAAAGTGAAAAAATAGCTGATCTAGCCCTTTGTGTGTTGTTGTTGCCGTCGTTATTGTGCAAATGCCATCGGCATTTTTATTGCAATAACAATTTTGGTTTTTTCTTTTCTGTTTATGTCAGTAACAAGAGAGTGTTGCCACTATTTCAGAATTTTACCGGCGTGTAGTCCGTTTATGTTTAAAAATGTTTGTTTTTGTGACCTTTCTATATTGTAGAAGTAAGTTTTAGTTAACTTGAGGTCAAGTAATGTCTATAAGACACCTCAAGACACCTTGACCTCAAGTTAACTAAAACTTACTTCTACAATATAGAAAGGTCACAAAAACAAACATTTTTAAAGAAATTAATTTAAATTAAATGAAAGCAGCGAATATGCAACCCCATTTAAGCCTGCCGTCATGTGCAGGGTATAAAAATGAACTAATGGCCGGTTATTGATTTAAAAAAAAGTGGGAAAGGCTATAGTCTAGCTCCCGACTTTAGGATACTCTTTACTTATTTAAATAAATTTAAAATATTTTTTATTGCATGCTTTTAGGCACATACATTGCTTAAGAACTTAAATCAGCCATTACCGCCTTTCTATTTGTCCAATTTTGTTACGATTTAGTTGGATGATAGGTAATAATAGTAGTTAACATGCGTGGAGTTCATAGTAGTCTGTGTGCTAGATTTGGTTGCTCTAACTCTCTAGGATCTCACACAGACGGACGGACGGACATGGCTTTATCGACTGGGCTGTTCATGCTGATCAAGAATATATACACTTTATAGGGTCGGAGATGCTTCCTTCGCCCTGTCACATACATTGCAACGAATACAATATACCCCTTTGCTTATATTCAAGTAACGGGTATAACGGGTATTAAGCATTACCTTAAACTGCTGATATGTCTGCTTGTTCAGCGCATCCTGCAGCTGTCGCCGTTGCATTTCCTCCTTGTAGCCCTCCTCTAGCAGCTCCTGCTGTTCCCGTTCCCGCTTCTGGCGCGTCTCCTTCTCCAGCTCCATGCGACGCAGCTCGGCCTTCAGAGTCTCATCGCGATTCTGGCGCACCGCCTCGATGTACGGCCGAAAGGCACTGCACATGGTATCGAGCAGATCGATAAATCCCTCCATCGCCTGTTCGCGTGTCATGTCGCCCAACAGTTGCCAGTGTTGTCGCCTGTCGCGGCCGATGACATCGAGGACGCCCAAAGCCGGCGCATGATTTGTATTGAATGGGCCCAACGAGGCCTGTTGCTTGAACGCAATTAACTTTAGATTATCCTCATACGACAGATGTATTGCCTTGCCCGAGTTCTCTGCAATGAAATATATATTACATTATTTATCATCAATTGAAGCCACAGAAAAGCAGCGATTTTTTTTTTTGTTCGTTTTTACGTTTGTAAAATGTGAATGCAAGACGATAAAGCTCCTGCAATGGAAAGCCCCATTTCTCCAAAGCTGTACTGTTGCTTGCCATCCTTTTTATTGTTTTTTACAATTACTATTGGGCGCTACAAAAATCTCAACACAGCAGAAAACAAAAATAAATAATAAAATCCAGACGTGTGAGTGTGTCTGTGTGTGTGTATGTGTATTTGACTCTGTGTGTGCAGCCTATCGAACTATCGAAACTAATAATGCTTATCTAACGATAGTTTGAATTATCGACACGTCACGAGCACACACTTTAATTGGCGCCACACTCAATATTTTGAACTTTTCAATAATATGATTTTCTTCAAGCGTTGCGACGTGTGTATTATAAAAAAACTGCTAAAAACAATCAGTGTTTAATATGTTGTTATAAAAATGTTTTAAACATTTGACATACTTCTTTAAGCACGGTGGTGACGACACGATATACCTCGATGATTTTAGCAAGGGATGCAACTATCAAGGTAACTTATTTAGTTTTTATTCTTAAACATGATTTATTTTATTCTTAAACAAGTGTAAGCTTTGGTAGAATGAAAATAAAATTGTATCAAACGGTAAGCGACTTTTTCGATTTCCTGTGCTCAGGATTTCAGCCTATCATAAAACGTCACCTTGTATATGGTTCCAGCATGCCGCGATGTTTTTAGTCAGGGCTACCGTAACAAGCTATCGGTTGCAAGGGCTGATCGACTAATCAGCACTTAACAACACTAGCTGTCGCCAGCTGTGTTGTTGTTCTTGACTTGCTGCACACACGTGCAAATATTTCGTTTGTTTAAATTGCTTTTTATTAACCAATAAATTCAAATATGGGCAGCACGCGATTTTTCATAGCTGATTTGCCGGGCAGGACAACAGAGCAGGATTTGCGAGCGCTATTCCAAGACTATGGCGAGGTGGAGCGTGTGGAGCTGAAAACGAAAGAACAATTTGTTGATTCTGGACAAACGGCCGAGAAAGTGATAGCTTTCGTCACAGTGCAAACGGAGGATGCACATTACTGTAAGTGGGGGAGAAGCATATAAATACTCTGCATTTATAAACACACTCTCTCTTTCTCTCGCACACTCTTTAGGCCTCAACGAACTCAACTGGCAGAAACTGCATGGTGCCAAATTGAAGGTATCGCTGGCCAAGGAATCTTTCCTCGATCGTCTCAAGCGTGAACGTGACGAGGGAAAACAACACGAGCATGATCCATCGCAGTTCAATGAGCTTAATCAAAGTAGTTCGCGCTTATTGGCACAGAATACGCAAAACAAACGTCGCGTTTTCGGCGAACACGAGGAAATCAATGATGACGAAGTTGCTCCAGAGCTGCTCATCACCAAGAAGCGTGCGTCAACCTCCATACACAATGGCAAAGTAAGCTTCATGTATTTCCAGTCAGTGCTGACACATTAGCTTCTTTTTACCCAAAGTAAAATCTGGCATTTTTTTAATATTTGAATTCCAAGTAAGCTTCATGTATGTGCAATCAGTGTTGCCACATTAGCTTCTTTTTACCAAAGTGAATTCTGGCTTTTTTTTATATTTGAATTCCAAGTAAGCTTCATGTATTTCCAGTCAGTGCTGACACATTAGCTTCTTTTCACCCAAAGTGAAGTCTGGCATTTTTTTTATATTTGAATTCCAAGTAAGCTTCATGTATGTATTTCCAGTCAGTGCTGCCACATTAGCTTCTTTTCACCCAAAGTGAAATCTGGCCTTTTTTGTAATATTTGAATTCCAAGTAAGCTTCATGTATTTCCAGTCAGTGCTGACACATTAGCTTCTTTTTACCCAAAGTGAAATCTGGCATTCTTTATAATTGAATTCCAAGTAAGCTTCATGTATGTATTTCCAGTCAGTGCTGCCACATTAGCTTCTTTTCACCCAAAGTGAAATCTGGCCTTTTTTGTAATATTTGAATTCCAAGTAAGCTTCATGTATTTCCAGTCAGTGCTGACACATTAGCTTCTTTTTTTGCAAAGTAAAATCCGGCATTTTTTTAATATTTGAATTCCAAGTAAGCTTCATGTATGTGCAATCAGTGTTGCCACATTAGCTTCTTTTTACCAAAGTGAATTCTGGCTTTTTTTATAATTGAATTCCAAGTAAGCTTCATGTATGTATTTCCAGTCAGTGCTGACACATTAGCTTCTTTTTACCCAAAGTAAAATCCGGCATTTTGTTAATATCTGAATTCCAAGTAAGCTTCATGTATTTCCAGTCAGTGCTGCCACATTAGCTTCTTTTCACCCAAAGTGAAGTCTGGCATTTTTTTTATATTTGAATTCCAAGCTTCATGTATGTGCAATCAGTGCTGCCACATTTGCTTCTTTTTACCAAAGTGAATTCTGGCTTTTTTTATAATTGAATTCCAAGTAAGCTTCATGTATGTATTTCCAGTCAGTGCTGACACATTAGCTTCTTTTTACCCAAAGTAAAATCCGGCATTTTTTTAATATTTGAATTCCAAGTAAGCTTCATGTATTTCCAGTCAGTGCTGACACATTAGCTTCTTTTTACCCAAAGTGAAATCTGGCCTTTTTTGTACTATTTGAATTCCAAGTAAGCTTCATGTATGTATGTGCAATCAGTGTTGCCATATTAGCTTATTTTTACCAAAGTAAAATCTGGCTTGAATTTCCGAGATATCTGGTAGAAAAATGTGTATAATTTGTTACAAAGTCCCGCTAAAATTGTATATGTATATTTATCGTTTGCAGATTGTGATACAACAGGAGCACGATGTGAAGCCGCTGCACATTATCGAGCAGCACAAGAAGCCGGCAAAACAGAATCTTCTGGATGCCAAGGCTTCAATAGCGGATCAAAAGCGCAAGGAATCTTTAAACAAAATGAAGCAACAGCATCAGCAAAAGATATCGGCCATACAGATGGCATTATCCACGATGGAAGGTGGACAACAGGCCAAGCGAATCAAGTTTAGTGATGCCGAAGAGGAGGAAGAGAAGCAGCAGAAGGCGAAGAAACCTATGCAACAACTCTTTGAGGATGAGGAAGATGGGGAGGAGGAGGATGAAGAGCCAATTCAATTGCCACAGCACAGTGGCAAAAAAGGCGAACGTTTAGTGGAAATGCAAAGCAAACAAAGTTTGGATCCCAGATTTCGTATAACCGCTAATTTTGTGGCTGAAGAGGATGAGGAGGATGAGCAGGCGGAGGAGGATGATGATGATGCAGATGATGATAAGGACCAGGACAAACCAGTGGAGATAAATGAACGCAATTATCAAATGGGCATACTTGAGCAGGTCATTGGTCGTAAAATTGACACCTCCAAAGCCGCTGAGGCCGCCAAAAATGCCAAAAATAAGAAAATGTTGCGTTTTGATCCTGGCAAAGAGGAGCATCAAAAGTTGCTCCGAACTAAGACAAAAGATACGGACAAAAAGCAGCCAAAATTAACAGCTACGGAAAGTTCCATGGAAAACGCAGCGCCAGTTTCACAAAGCGCTTTCTATGTAGTTACGGATACACTGAAAGAATCGCTAAAAACACGCGGCGAAGGTTTCAGTTTGTTGGACATGTTTGGTAATAGCCATGAGGAAGCCGCTGCCGAGCGTCAAGATCAATTGCAGAAATTGGGTCACGAGAAAATCTTGGTGAACAAGTCCAATAAACTGGGCATGTCGACGGTGAATCCCTTCAGCTATGATTCCTCCGACAGCGAAGATGACGAAAAGGCAACGGGGAATCCCCCTCCCAGCCAACAATCCGAGCAACTGGCTAAAGAAAATGAGGAGCCGGCCACCAAAAAATCGGGCAAGCAAAAGAAGCAGACAAAAATCTATATGGAAACGTTCTTTATACCCAAAAACGATGTCCGACTAAAAGGTAAACAATTAATACCTCATTAAAAAATTTTTTTTTTTAATTTGGAAAAAAGTTTGTTTTAAATTTATATTAATAGATTGTTTTCCAATATTTTAACGTGTTTTCTAATTTAATACTCTTACAATTTTTTTTTTTTTCAAAAATTTTTTGTTTTTAATTTATTATTTTACACTCTAAATTTTTCACATTATGTTTTCCTGTATTAAAACATGTATCTTAATTTTTTCTACATTTTTAACATTGCTTAAGATTTAAATTTTTCTGTATTTAAAAATTTTCATATATTTTAATATTCTTTAAAATATTGTAGCTTTTCAGCTCATAAAATTTTTGATTTCTTTCTTTCCTTGCTTTTAGAGGGTGCCAAATTCTTCAAGGCGTCCAAACCGGAGCTGGAGAGTGAGAATTACGATCAGGTGAAGAAGCGTCTGAAGTTCCTCATCACCAAAAAGATTGCAAAAACGCAGAAGAATATGCCTGGCAATATGGTCAAGAAAAACAAAAATAATAAAAAAGCTAAATGAGTGTTTCAAAAATTCTTTTTATCAAAATTGTGTTCGTTTTTTTTTTTAGCTAGTGTTTAAAAGTTGCGCATATCTATCAGTTAGGCTTGATGTCGATATTTTTGCTTACCATTTTGAGCAGCAAATGTGCTATCGATATTTTTGCTTATCAATTTGAGCAGCATACTTTTAGGCTTGCTCGATAAATTCCGATCGCCGCTGTGTTGTCGAACGTATCAGTTTATCGAAAGATCGGTAGTAACGACATGACTTGAATTTTCTAATTAAAACTCGGTTATTTTTTCTTCTCAAAAATTCATGTTTGTGTATTTAACTAAAATTAAAAAAAAAATAAGTATTCATGTATACATATTACATATTACATATACACATATTAATTATGTTCCTGCACAAATGCATTTGAGCCCCATTTTAGCTCCGACTTAATTCGAGTAAGTATTTTGATAAAAAACAAAATTTTAAAACTGAAATGACATTAAAAAGTATAAGGCAGACACGCAAACTTTTCATGATTCGACTCCAAATACAACAAATACTAAAATTAAATATTGTAAAGCATATAAGGATTAATCCTGCATGAGATTATAATGAAAAGTCTGCGTTTTGTGTATAAGTTCTGGGATTGTGATTAAACCTTAACCTATGTATGTATGTATGTATGTAAAAACTATGTTAGTGCGGCGATTTTACAATAGTATTCAACTTAGACAAGATACAAATGTAGGGATCGTTTTTTAAGGATTTTTGGTTTTGGGATTGGGTTCCGTATACGAATCCTTAAGCACATTAGGAGCTATTAAGTAATCGCTGCAAATCTCATAGAAATTCGAGACATGGCTCGTCTTTGGCACAGTTTCCTTTTGTTCTTGTTTTTTTTTTTTTTTTTGGAACTTCTCTTTAGGGTTGCTGATAACACATCGATATGTCGATATATCGTTGCATATTTTTGGTAATCAAATATTATTGAGCGATATTGTTTTTCTGATGATCACATGAATTCCGATATATTTGTTCGATATTTAAAATCATGCTTTTATTTATTCTGTCTATCGATAATTTCGATTATTTTTGTTTTGATATATTCGAAAATATTAACAATAATTTGAGGTCACAAAATCTATCAATATCTAGTGTTATAATCGATATTTTTGTCATCAGTAATAGTATAAGTTTTAAAAATCGATATCGATAAATTTGCTGACAAATATATCAAGTAAACAAATTTGCAATCAAAGTATTATCCATATAAAAATATCGATAAGAAATATTATTTTCGTAATGTTATCGATAAAGATATTTTTACAAATATCAACACTAATTACCAATCGCTCTTAGATAATTATATCGTTATTTGTGATCATCAAAAATAAAAAAAAAATATTTTCCGATATATTATCGATAACGATATTTTCACAAATATCAAAACTAGTTTTCAATCGCTCTTAGAAAATTATATCGTTATTTGTGATCATCAAAAATATAAATTAAAAAAATCAGATTCTTTATATCGATATATAATCGATAAGTGATATTTTCGAAAATAATAATAGAAATATCAACAGCCCTAGGTTCTTTTACGTCTGCTCCAGCTGATCCGCTATGGAGGCGACTTCCGTCTCCTCGTCGGGAACCACAACAACAACAGCGTCTATATCTGTATCTGTATCTTCAACTGCATCCGCATCCGCATCCGCATCTGCATCTTCAACAGATGCATCCGCAATCGGAGATTTGTCACTTGTTTGGGACTCTGATTGCAGATTGATTTGTGTCGATTGATTTGTTGCTGGATTAATTGTGGATTCGGCAGCTGGAACCATTGCCAAACCCGTGGAGATGTTGTTGTTGCTGCTTGTTGTTGTTGTTGTTGTTGCCTTGGCAGCGGCGAGTGTCTCGATGGCGAACACAGTGCGCTCTAAAAGATTCATCAGACGCTCCTCGCGCGCATCCATGCGCTTGAGCAGCTCCTCGTCCCGTTTCTCCCGTCGCTTTAGATACTCGATGAGCTCGTAGTTGGTGCTATCGCCATCGGTGGACGTCGACAGATTCCGTTTGCCGCTCTTCAACGAACCCGTTGAGCTGCAATCGGACAAATTATCCGTATCCACAATCACATCCGGATGGAGTATGTTCTGATCTATGCTCGCTGTATAAAAGTTTTGTGCCCTGACAAAATCAATTGATTAAATTAATTGAGTTACTTTTTTTGCAGTTGGGGATTCCCCCCAATTAATTTACTCACCCATTGTAATTCGTTTGCATCAGCTGAATGTCATCCGGATTGAATTCACCTTCGGAAAGTGGCTCGGATCTAAATGGAATAAGCGAAGCATTATATAGAATATTATGATTTTCAAATAAAAATTAGAAAAACTAATACATTAGAATTGGAAGGTTTGTCATTAGGAAACTTGAGTAACAAAAATATCTCACAAATATAAATTATTGGCAAACGGAACAGTCGAGTGCACTCGACTGTAATATACCCTGGGCCTAGGCACGCAGATGCTGCTAAGCGCGCTGAACACTTGACGCCCATGCAAAACGCTATTCCGTTTAAATTATGCCAAAATTTCCTTAACCCATTAAGTACCCATTGCATAATTCGAATTTTTGTAAACGTCTACTTTTTAAATTTTTATCCTCGATTTTTTACAAAAAATATTTTGATGAAAAAAAATTTTTAAAACAATTCTAAGAGTAACTGAAAAAAAAAATTTTCAAAAATGATTTTGCTAGTATTTTTTTATAATTTTTTGAAAATCCTAAAAATGACTATTTTTATTATCCCCTTTTTCCTACTTTTCACGCAAAAAAAGGGCTTTCAAACGGAATTTAAACGACCTTTCCAAATAAAAATTAAATTATTAATAAAAATCTTTTTTTTTTTTAATCAAGAGACAAATGTTGATAAGGTGACTTTTGTCGCTGGCTGTATCTAAATAAAAAAATTATAAATAATAATTAAATTTTAATTTTTATTTAAAAATTATAATTTAACTCTTATTTTCAATTTTTATTTTAGCAATGGAAAATAAAAGTGATTTTTCAATTCTTATTATAAAAATTGAAAATTAAAATTATTTCACCTAAATTCATCATAAATCGCCCTCTTTTTTTAGGTTTTTTTTCTTATTTTTTAAAAAAATTATCCGCAAGGATCAAACAATTACCCGTTTTTTTTAAGTACGGTATCAAAAAATTTTAGAATTATAAAAAAAGACCATTTAAAACAAGTGGGAAAGACTTTAGTCGGACTCCCGACTATAGGATACCCGTTACTTATTCAAATAAATTTTAAAAAAATGTTATTGCATGCTTTTAGGCACTTATATTGCTTAAAAGCTTTAATCAGCCATTACCACCTTTCTATTTGTCCAATTTTGTTACGATTTAATAGGATGATAGGTAATAATAGTAGCTAACGGTAATGAGTAAAAAATCCTAATATCTTGAAAGCTATGCGTGTAGTGGCAAAATTTTGAAGCAAACTTGACCTGCATGGGGCTCATAGAAATCTGTATGCCAAATTTGGTTGCTCTAGCTCTTATAGTCTCTGAGATCTAGGCCCTCACACGGACGGACAGACGGATATGGCTATATCGACTCGGCTGTTAATGCTGATCAAGAATATATGTACTTTATAGGGTCGGAGATGCTGCGTTCTCCCTGTTACATACATTGCAACGAATACAATATAATATATATAGGGGTGCCCAAAGCTGCCCTATGGATGTGCACGCACCAATACAAATAAAAAATGCTCACGCACACATGAAACGAAAATAATTTTTTATTTCAATGTGTACACAGAAAAAAAAATAGGAACATGTTTCTTCAAAAAAAAAACACACGCGTCACACGTTTCACAACGAAGTAAACTTCTTCTTTTTCGGTGTACACCAAACGATAAGACAACAACAAAATACATTCGGATTAGCAAAAGCAAAACGATGCAATGCAATTTGTTTTTGTTTTGCCAGCAACGAAGG
Organism: Drosophila subquinaria; assembly: GCA_037043405.1. Taxonomy (NCBI): domain Eukaryota; kingdom Metazoa; phylum Arthropoda; class Insecta; order Diptera; family Drosophilidae; genus Drosophila; species Drosophila subquinaria. The sequence goes on along the minus strand of JBAMBL010002205.1, from coordinate 41,634 downwards.
TCGACGAAAAGCGGACCGTTGACCGAAAGCGTAATGTGCAAAATTTGTTTGTGTAATTTGCAATGTGCGCCAGAAGCTTACCAATGCACTATGGGGTATTTTACCGAAAAAGTGTCATTTATTCATTTTTCAAAAGTATGCAAATGTATGATTCTTTAATGCTAACATATAATAAACACTTCAAACTGTTATGTTACATACCAGAAATGTTAACATAACAGTCTAATGTTGAGATACCAGCTGTTAAAGTCAGCTGTTTCAACCGATGCCCGCGTGCTTTTGTTAACTGCAAAATTGAAGTGAATTTTCAAATTGAAACACATAAAAGAGAATCATTTTATAAATACCAATTTGAAATGGATGTTAACTGCTCAGGTTTGTACTACGTGTTTCTGCTTATAGATTGTTGTTTTTGTACGTGTCTTTTTAATAATTTGTGTATTTAGCAAGTGGTGTCAATGTCTAATTTTGGAATGTAAAGTTAAACTTTGGGAAGAGTTTAACAAAAATGTTGAAAGTTGTTGAAAGTGTGAGTCCTTGTCCATGTTGTAGAGTCAATATTTCTTATTCAGAATAGTTTACCTCAAGGTGCGCATGGTGCGCCTTTTTCCCAATCCAATTTTTTAGCACGTAACCTCACAATTTTTCAGTGCTAATTTTCTCGCTTTTCGTATGGAGAATTTGATCTGTTTTTGTGTCATTTATTAGAAACTAGTAAAATAAGCAAGATATTTTGATGCGGTTTTTTTTCTAGTGTTATAAAAACCCTTCGAAATTGTTTGGAAAAGTGGGCGTGGCCCCATATCCGCCCCCTAATTTTTTTTTTTTAATTTTATGCTTACAGCTGTCTAAGAGGGCTTACAACTTTCTATGTCCAACAAATACTTTTTTTTTATATTGCTAATTATATATAAGGTCAAAGCTTGCTAGTTACAATATAAAACATGAACTTACTGGCTACAAAAAAAAAAAAATTAAAAAGAAAAATCTGGGGCGGAGATGGTGCCACGCCCCCTTTTCCAAAAAATTTCGAAGGGTTTTTATAATACTAGAAAAAAAACCGCATCAAAATATCTTGCTTAGTTTACTTGAGTTATTAATAAATGACATATTTTCGGTAAAATACCCCATAGTGCAATGTGTGTTCTCACACACTTCCCATATCCTATGTGCAAAACAAAAACAAATGTGCGTCGTGTGCATAGGCGATGGGTATCCCTGCAATATACCCTTTTACTTAGTTTTTAAGTAACGGGTATAATTAGTCAGAGTTGTGGAAAGTAAATGTTAACAACTTGTCAACTCACTTCATGGATATGTTGTTGTCATTGTGGTTGTTGTTGGTGTTGCTGCTGCTGTTGTTGTTGTTGTTGTTGCTGTGGCTGTGGGGATGATGATGATGATGCAAATTGAGGGCGCCATTGCAGTCCTTGTGAAAATCGGGCGTCTCTGGCGGCTCACTGTGATGAATGCCATGTGAATGTGAAGGATGTGGATGCGAATGCGAATGCGAATGATGATCCTTAAATGCAGCGCTGTGATTGTTGAGACTGTGATCCTCATTCTGGTGACTGATGGCACTGTTGCTGTTGTTGTTACAGTTGTTGTTGTTGTTACCGCTGCTGTTGTTGTTGTTCCCATTGTTGCTGCTCTGCAACTGGGCGGCAACGGCGGCGGCGGCAGCAGCTGCTGCCATCGCGCCCGCCACCTGCTGCAGCGGATTATCCTCGCCATAGACCGTCGAGGGCAGGACATTAAGACCAACGCCATTGTTATTCGTCAATGGTCCCTCGCTCAGCTGCGTTTCCACAAAATGATTGGGCAGAAAGCGTTCCAGCTTGCTTGCCCCACTCTGCGAGGAGTCCGTCGAGTGGGCGTGGCTGAGGCTCTGCAGCAAACTGTGCTGATGCGGCGTCAGATTGTCCTTGTTGAGCAGCACGCCCAGCTCGGCGGCCTGTCGCCGCCGCTGATAATAGCTCAGCTCGTTGTGATTCTTGGAGATGACCGACAATCTTTTCCCAATCGAGCCCCAACACTCGCCGCGCTGCTCCTCGATCTCCTTGAACAGAAACATGTACGGCCAGTTGCGACGCACATGTCGCTCCGGATTCTTCTTCAGCTGTGTGTATATCTTTTTCAAATTCTCATAGCGATTGCAACATTGTTTGGCCGTGCGCTTCCTGGCGCTGAACCGGTTCAGCACCTCGGCAACCATTTCCCACACGCTCGCATGATTCTTGCGGTTCGACTGGAACGCACTCTGTATCCGCTCCGATTTCACAATGTTCAGCAGCGCCACCGACTCCGGCACATTGAAGTAACTCTCGGGCGTGCGCGGCGCGCGCTGGTGATGATAGCTGCTCGTCACAGTGGGCGGGTTTTTGGTCTCCTTCAGAAAAAAAAACAGAAAACAAAAAACAAATATGGTTACTTTTAAAATATACATTTTTGAACTATTCAAAAATTTAAACCAGCGGAAAAGGCTACACAGAAAAAAAATTCCATTCTAAAATCAAGTATAAAATACTTAATTTAACCCCGCATTTTTTTAGTATGCATTAACGATTAAGCTGAACAATCAAGCCTGTAAATTAAAATGGGAAAATACACATTTGCTGAGCGCGAGAGGAAAATTCTCTCTCGGCCTCTCTCATTTGAACCGGTCCGGTGGCTCAATGGTTAGAGTCGCCGACTCCAGTTTGAAACAAATCTGGGTTCGATTTCCCCCGTCAATAAAAAAAAAATAAAGGTAAAAAAGGCAAAAATAAAAAAAATTTTAAAAAATAATTAAAAAAAAATATCTATTAAAAAAAAAAAATTTAAAAAAAAAATTTAAAAAAAACTGAAGAAAAAACATAAAAAAAAAGTTTTAAATGTAACGACAAACATTATACAGTCGAACTTCCCTAACTCGAATTACCATTATCCAAGAAAAAATTTCAAGCTAGAGAGACTTCGAGTTATGGAATTTTTTTTTTTTAGTTTTTTAAAAGAAACTACAAATGCATTCAATCATAAATACATTTCGAATTGCAAATTTTTCTAGTTATTTTCAACAAAAGAGGATTCCAGTTTGTTCAAAAACTGTTTATATTCTCAAAAATTGATTTCTTCGTTCTTTTGTTCCCGATTCAAATGTCATCATAATTAATATTTAATTTTTTAATATACAGGCCTGTTCCGGTTTTCACTTTTTATTTTATATCATTTAGTGAAATGCATTTATTCACTTTCCATTAAGGCTAAGTATCTAAAAATGCTCGTTTTTCACTTTATCGGACTTAAAATCATCACCTCAAAGTGAAATAAATCCGTAGAACTTCGCCGAAATGATATTAGAGTAGGTTAAAGATATTCACTTCCGCAAAATCTTACCGAAAGTGAAAACCGGAACAGGCCTGATAATGAAAAATGTTTTTGCTGACATACCACATTTTTCAGCAACTTTAATATTATTTGGTCTACTTTCAAATTCCTTAACTACTAATAGGTTTGAATGTTTCTTTAAACATTTTTAAACATTTTAGTACATTGATGCGCTGACAAATAAGTACATTTCGAACATCTTTCCTGTAGCAATTTCACAAGCCTAAATAATTGTTGATGCAATATTCTATCATATTACATCACCATATGTTAATGTACATCAATATTACATATCCAAACGAGCCGGTAACAAAAGAATAAAATAGAAACGAAAAAAATATACAAACTTTATTGGAGATTTTCCCGAAAAATTCGACTAACAGAAGCACGGGCCAATGTTTTTGTTCGAGTTACAGAGAAATTCGACTTATGGAAGTTCGAGTTAGGGATACAGAATTGTATGAAATTTGCTCAGTAAACGCTATTGCCACTCGATTTTGTTTGAGTTAGAGAAAATTCGAGTTAGGGAAGTTCGACTGTATTTAAAAAATTAAACCAGCGGAAAAGGCTATAGTCGAGTTGCCGACTTTAGGATACCCGTTACTAAGTGAAATATGCTTAAAATATTTGTTATTGCTTGCTTTAAGACAGCGCACTGTAACTCGTTTCCCGAAAACTCGTGGCAAAAATCAATTTTCGAGTTGTTCCGTTTGAGAAAAGTGTTTATACTTTTAAACTAAGAAATAGTTAAAGTATTTTTTGCAAAAAGTTTTATGTTTTTAAAAAATGTTTTTGTAGACTGTGGAGCTCGTTCAAGTTGAAATATTTTTCCAAAAAATGCCAAGTGAGCAATTTTACGCTTTATAAATGCATTTTTAGAGCAGTCCATCTTTGAATTGAGCTTAGTCTTTGTATTTATTTATTTATTATTTTATTTATTTATATTAGCTGGTTTATTTTTAAAACTAAATTCATATTAAAAAGAATACAATTTAATGGAGAGCAAAAAATATTTATTGTTTCCTATGCATCTTTTTTTTTTGGGATCTTTTTGAACTTTCGGTTGACTTTAGAAAAAATGGCCGGGAGTGCCGGAAAGTTTTACTTTTGAATTAGATTCTGTACATATTTAAATTCAATTTTATTTTTTTTATTTAATTTCAATTTTTAAATTTTATCTTAAATTTTTGATAAAATTTTGAAAAGTACAAATTACAAAAAATTTAGTTTGACTGTTAGCTTACGCCTTTTTCAGTGGCACGCCCACTTTTATTTATCTTTCAACAATTTTGTTGAAGTATTGGGAATATATGTTTTAAATTTCAGCCCGATATCAGCCCGATTAAGTAAAAAAATTGATGGTAGTATTTTTAAAATGTGACTTTATCAGGCGTGCCACAGAAATCGCAAGCGAAATATAATTCCGCAGAAAGCATTTCCGCACAGAAATTTCCGAGGTGCCACAGAACCTCGACAGATTTAATTTTTTTTTTGAATTTTCACCAACCTTTTCGAAGTAGGCAGCTAAGGGTTGACACCTTCTCAGATTAAATTACCCAGGGTTTGTTTCGCAACTTTTTTAGGTTTTTCATTGCAGAACAATAATTTTTTCACTTTTTTCTTATTTAATTTACATAATTTAATTCATTTATATAATAATTGATTTTATTTAGCTGAAAAAAATTTAAAAGCAATTGGCGCGACAAAATAAAAGTTACTCGACAACTCTGGCAACTGTCTGTCATTAGTCTGGCAACTCTTCGTGACAAATGTTTTCACAAATTGCACAATAAGTTAAAGGTTTTTTTGCGGTTAAACTTGGTTTACCTCAAAAGAGCCATTTTTTGAATGTTTAATATAAAGTAAACTGAATGAAATTGAGGTGAAATTCAAGCCAAAGCGATTTCTGTGGCATCCCTGATTATTTGGTTTTGATTTTTTGTCATTCCTTAATTTGAATAAAGTTTTAAGCCAACGACGATCTCAAAAGATCTTTCAATCTAGTATTGCTCCTACTCGTTTTTTGATCTTTTCTGACCCTTTAACTGATTAGATCTCGTCAACATCTAAAGGTTTTGGATTTTCTTAAACATAGCTGTAGTTTGCTAACTATTTAAAAAAAAAGCAAAGAGAGAGAACTGATCATTTCTGAGATACTCTTAATCGCATTAACTTGCAATCGTGTGTTACTAACATGAATGGCAGAATATTAACGTTGATTAAAAATATATTAACATCTCATATTCATTTACATACATATATTGTAGCCTGAATAGCTCAAATAATTCAGAAAATTCTAAAAATATTTTGTAATTAAAAAAGCAGACTACGAAAAAATTGCTGTCAATCAGAAATTAAAACTTTGAAATTTATCGTATCGAAAATATAAATTTTCAATAGAAAAATATAGTTCTCTAAAATTAAAAACTTAATGTTAAAAACGCATTGTCGATATATAGCAAAAAATATCGAGCTATCGATTTTACGATGCATTTTTACATTACTAGATTAAACTTATTGCCGTAAGAATTGAAACTCGAAAATCTGTTGAATATTTATAGAGAATTTTAGAATCACTCAATATCGATAGATCGCAAAAAGTATGATCGAGTTAAAGTACTATAAAATCGAGTTGTCGATATATTGCCAAAAAAAGTTATCGAATATCGTTATTAAAATATCGCTTTTGCAAAAATCAAGTTGTCGATGTATTACTAAAAAAAATTATCGAGTTAAAGTACTATAAAATCGATAAATCAAAAAACAAAGTTATCGATTATCGTTATTTGAATATAATCAAGTTGTCGATGTATCGCTACAAAAAAATTATCGAGTTACAGTACTATAAAGTCGAGTTGTCGATATATTGCTAAAAAAAATTTCTGTGTATCGTTATTAAAATATCGCTGTTGCAAAAAAAAAAACTATCGAGTTAAAGTACTTTAAAATCGAGTTGTCGATTTTTCGTTGAACTCTTACATCACTAGATGTAACTAAAGGCCGTGAGAATTGAAACTCGGAAATCCGTTGAAGATTTAAAGTTTTTGAATATTTTAAGGGAGTTGTAGAATCTATCTCCATCTCTATCTCTCTCTCTATGTCTGCATACTATGGACCCCCGTCAAGTTTCCTGGTATGCAAGCAGCATAACTGTAACTTTGCCGTGCAGTGGGGGAAGGGGGCGAATGATGAATGTGTGTGGAGGTGGGGGGAATTTCATTTAGAATACTCGAATTGCGATCGTGACTAAAAGACGGCATTGCCTCTTCCTCTTCCTCTCCCTCACTCACTCTTACTCTCCCACTCTCTCACTCTCTCGCTCTCTGCCCGCTCTTCCTCTCTGTTGTTGTTTTTGGCTAGATTGTTTTTACTTACCATTTGAAAATTTGTTTAAGTCAGCAGCTTTTTATTATTTTTATTTTTCTTTCAGTGAAGCGTCGTCGTCGGCGTCAGCTGCGCCGCAGCAGGCAGCGGCGTCAGCAGTAGTGGCAGCGACGTCGACAGAGACAGCGACGGACTTTTTTTTTGTTTTCTGCTGAGAAGGCGTTAAAATTCGTCTTCTTCTTCTATGTCTATGCGAAAACTTTGTAGCTATTTTCTATACACTTTTTCAGTGTCTTCTTTGGCTGTTCTTCTTGCTGCTGTTCCTTTTGTTATTGTTGCTGTTGTTGTTGTTGTTGCTGGCGACGTTTGCATTTCAAAGCGCTGCCCGAAAAAAAGACCGTTTAAAAATAACGCACTTCAACTATTTATTTGGTGTGTACACACTGTACTACATATGCATAGCTGCAACTGTGTGTGTGTGTGTGTGTGTGTGTGTGTTTATGCACAGTTTGTCAACAAATTGTTTGGACAAGAACAAAATTCACGAATCTGTTTTTTTTTAAATATCTTTTTTTTTAAGCTTGTTCTAATACAATAATAATACAATTTTTTCAAAAAAATCTCTTCGCTAGTATTTTTTATTTTTTGTATGAGATGATCTCAGGTAAATTCTGTATGAAAATGAGGAAAAAGTGGCTAAGATAGTAATTTTTAGCAATTTTCAAAAAATCATAAAAAATACTAGCTAAGTGATTTTTGAAAAAAAATTTTGGCATTCACTACAAGAATTGTTGACAGAAACTTTTTGCATGAAAGCATTTTTTGTTTGAGACCGAGGAAAAAAGTAAAAAAGGTTGACTTTTACAAAAATTCAAAATTTTTAATGGGTACTTAATGGGTTAAAATTTTGTATCATTCAAACGGAATTTAAAAGACCTTTCCACTGATGTCAAACTTAACATAAAGTAAGTTCAAATTATGAGTAGATTTAACTTTAGGTGTTGTCAAAATACTTTATCCGACGACTGTAGTGATAAAAATACCAAAACTACTGAATTTTTACTTAAAATAACTTGTTTATCTTTACTTTTTAAAAATTATTCTTATGCCATAACTTTTATTTTTTATTTTACACAATAGATCCAAAGGGTCGCAGTGCAGGTTTCCCCCATTATATTAACTTTTATTTCCAATACACAAACGAGTGTTTCTCCGTAAATTTTATTTTAAATTAAAAAGAAGGGTTTTTTAATTGAATTGTTAAAAAAAATTTCAAGATTAGAAGCACTTTTTAAGAAATATACCAAATAACATTTAAACATTGTTTATGCAGAAGATTTTATTTTAAAAGCTGAAAATTTGTTGTCAAAATAATATATGTAAATTCTGTGCTTTGTCAAAACAATTACTCAACTAACTGTATGTAACTGTGTGTGTGTGTTTGTGTGTAACAAAATGCGAGCAGAAAAATCAGAAGAAAAATGCTTTGGCTCCGAGGCACTTGGAACGCTTGTTCTATAGGTTCTTTTCTCCCAATGTTTTTACGCTGTTTTTATTTTATTTTTTTTTTTTTTTGGTTTTTTGTTGCTTTTTCTTTAGTCTGTTTTGTGTTGTTGTTGTCACAAAACGGGGCGACGACAACGACTATTAATATTTAGAAGTTAACCTTTTAGCCTCGGACTTGCGGCTCATCGGCTACAGTTGAAAATAAAGCGACAAAAAATAAAAAAAAAACAAAAAAAAAAGTAAAACACTGTATTATATATGTACATACATACATATGTATGTACAGCCAGTTGTATTGATACACATGTGTGTGTATGTATGTATTTAGTACGAGCATACAGTTAGTCAAGTAACTCTTTTGACAAATTACACAAAAATTCGCAGATTTTATTTTTCAAAAAATTCTAATCTGTTTTTTACTTCTTTTAATTATGGTAATTTTTTTAGCACAAGTTATTAAAATTTATACAGTTTGTCATGTAATTGTTGTGACAGAATTAAAAAAAACCTTTTTTTTATATTGTTATGATTTTGTACGATTTGAATACGATTCATTGGGATGAACTTATTTTAATTAAAAAAAAGAAAACAAATATTTACGGGAATTTTTTTCTTTAAAAGTTTTTTAGGTAACTGCATTAAACAAATTTTTAAATTCGTATTTTCATTTTGCAAAGAAATACCTTTTCTTCATTCATATTTATTTTCTTATTTTATTAAAGTTGCCTTCGAATCTTAGAAACAATTTAAAAAAAATTGAACAAGATTAATTTTGAAAAAATAAAAATCTTAAACGTTTATTTTTGCATCATAAGTATTTTGTTGTCAAAACAGTTAGTTGACATACTGTAATTGTAACTGTCAGCGGCGACTCTGCTTTGTTTTTGTTGTTTCACACACAGTTCGTGAGCAACAGAGCACGATCCTACACTGACTCACGCACGCACGAAGGCAGGCACGCACTCACGCACACACGCACGCATGGACACTAACAAAATGGTTATTCTTGCACTTGCACTTTGTTGCACATTTTCTTCACACGATTCCTCGCTCGCGCTCTCCCTCTCGCTCTCTCAGGCTCACTTCCACTCTCTCAGCGTTCAATCGGCACTCGCACGTTCTCGTTTTCTTATTGGCTTTGCTCTTGCATATTGTACATATATGTATGTATGTGTGCTTTAGTGTATGTGCCAAAATGTCCGTTCGTTCTTAACTAAAACTAACCAAAAAAAAAAATAGCAAGGCAAAAAAAAAAAGTCGAAATAATTTAATATTTGTTGGAACACTAACCACGACAACGACAGCGACAGCGAGCAACGGGCAACGAAAATGAAACTGAACTTTTCGTCGCGATCCCGTTGCCGATACTAACGGGGCAGTCACGGACACAGATACACACAGACACAGCCACACACACACATACACATACACATACACATTAGGGTGTCCCTTATTTGGTCAAAGTCAATATTTTAAAACGCATACGGGCTAGTTCTGTTCATTAGGTCCTAAAGCACTCAGAAATACATTTTTACCTCAATCGGAGTATGATAACCCGTGCCGACTTGGATCGGAAAATTTAAAAATTATATGGGACAAAAAAAATTTTTTTTTATTTTTTTTAATTTTTTATTTTTTTATTTTGTTTATTAGGTCCTAAAGAACTCAAAACCAAGTTTTCACCTTAATCGGAGTACGATAACCCATTGAAATTTGCATCGAAACATGAAAAAACAGTATTTTAACACTGATTATACATTTTTCGATGATTTTTCCTGTTTTGATGCAAATTTGAATGGGTTATCGTACTCCGATTAAGGTGAAAACTTGGTTTTGAGTTCTTTAGGACCTAATAAACAAAATAAAAAAATAAAAAATTAAAAAAAATAAAAAAAAATGTTTTTTGTCCCATATAATTTTTAAATTTTCCGATCCAAGTCGGCACGGGTTATCATACTCCGATTGAGGTAAAAATTTATTTCTGAGTGCTTTAGGACCTAATGAACAGAACTAGCCCGTATGCGTTTTAAAATATTGACTTTGACCAAATAAGGGACACCCTAATACACATACATAAATTGCGCCAAGTTCTCTGCCTACGATCGTTAGGCAGACGAATTTGAAATTCTGCTGCTGCTGCTGCTGCTGCTCCTCGGGAGCAGCGTGTACTGTTGTTGTTATTGTTGGCGTTGGCTGTGCTTTAACTTAGTAGATTGTGACGCCGCGGCAGCAGCAGCAGCAGCAGAGACAGCGGGCAGCGGGCAGCGGCAGGCGCTCTCTTTCTTTTCCACATGTGTTAAAATGTCTTGTGTGAGTGTGTGTGTGTGTGTGTGTGTGCGTGCATATAAATATATTTACATACAGTGGCTCACAGCTTATTGGACCCAATTTTAAGAAAAACAAACATTAAAATAAATTTTATATATATTGCTTAAATTTAAACTTTATTTATTTCAATATTATAAATAAGGATATTTTATGTAAAATATTAAATTCATTACATTTTATTTTTATCTTTTAAAATATATGTAGGCAATTAATAAATATATATGTATATATTTTTTATAAGAAAATATATTTGAAATATAAAATCAAATAACAATGTGTAACAGTGTCACATTAGCTGGCAGTCACTGTACATACATATGCATGTTGGTCTACTTATAGAATCCGAATCAAAACGCAGAGACAACAACCAACAACAGCAGCAATGAGAGCAACAGTTAACTGATGCCCGATTCTGATTTCGATTTTCGATGTCGATTTCCTCACAAGACGCGCTGTCAAAGGAAGCACATGTGTGTGTGTGTGTGTGTGTGTGTGTGTGTGCAGCTGCTCTCAAGTGCCATAGAGCGACCGACAGAGAGAGAGAGAGCGAGCAAGTGTGCGAGTGAGAGAGCAAGTGTGCACTTTCTCTCTTTCGGACACACATCTGCAATTGTTGCATCTGCAGGAATCTATGGGCATTAACTGTAAGTGGGAAAAAATCCGTAGCCTAAAAATAGATGCAAGTATGTGTGCACCCCAAGCAGATTCAGATCCCCGATTCGGCTTCGGTTCGGCTACGGGATTCGGATTTCGATTCGGATTCGGTTAATGATCTTTCACGTAATTGTTTTTACATACATGTAATTCAAGTCGCTATCTTAACCGTTTTACGTGAATCGGTTACTAACAGGGATGAAAACCCTAACCGCAACCGTAACCTTTGGCCGGTTAAAACCGATGGAAATTTAAAACCGCAACTGAAAACGAAAGAGAAAAAGAATTTTTTCATTTCACCGAAACCTTAAAGCCGAAGCTCTGTAAACCGAAATAACCGTTTAGTAACCGTTTCATTTATAAGGGTTCTTTTCGGTTTTTCATACATCCAAATTAAAAGGTTTTTTTTAAATTTTTATTTCCAATTTGTACAATAAAAATTGAAAAAAAGGTTTGTATTTTTAATTGTTATTTAAAAAATTGAAAAATAGCATTCTTTATTTTCATTTTTTATTATAAAAATTAAAAAATCAAGTCAAAATTATTTTGAAAACGAAAAGCTTTGAGCTGTTTCGATTTTGTTCCGACTCATAAGTCTTGTTTGCGATCTCTGATATTTTCTTAATAGTTTTGTATTTTATTTTTGATTTTCTTTTTTATTTATTGAATGAAACATTAAGAAAGTAATGGTTTTTTAATTATTATTATTATATTATTAATAATTTTTTTTTGTGAACCTTTATTCAAAGATTTTGCGTAACCGATAACCTAAATGCGAACATAACCGAAACCGTAACTGAAACCGATACTCGTTTCGGTTTTAATCCCTGGTTACTAAACGGTTATTTCGGTTTGAATAATTTCGGTAAATAAAGTTTTCTTTCGGTTACGGTTTCAGTTACCGTTAACACTTTCAATCGGTTAATAACAGTTACCGGTTACTTTCGCACTCACTAAAGCTTAACTAGGGACAGAGCTTTCAGCTCACTGTGAACAAGAGAGTGGAGAGAGAGGAGAGGCAGAAAGAGAGACAGAGCAGAGTTGAGTAGAGTTGTGTTCAAGCTTACACACACACACACACACACACATGAACATATGTACACATGCATAGATTTTTATGCAGATGCAGTTGAAAGGTGAATATTCAAATCGAAGTAGAATATGCATAAAAAATGCTAAGAATATGCGTGTAGAATAGGGAAGGGAGTAAATAGACGTAGTCAAACGACACCCCCCTCCCCCCATCCCACTAAACCCCACACCTCACTTGATTTTCTAATCGGAATCTGATCTTCATTGATTATTTTTTCGAGTTTTGATTCATTCTTTATTTATTTTTTTTTTTTATATATTTTCGAAAGCGTTTGTTTTCGAATACACGTATTTTGAAATGTACTCTCTTTTTTATACACACATAATTACAGAATAAAAGCAGAGAGCATTATATACAGTGTGTCAAGTAATTGTTTTGATAGCGTCAACAAAATGTTAAACATTTGATTTTAATTTAATTTTTCTAACAAGAATTGAATAAGAAATAAGTTTGAAAAACGAACATAAAGAATCTATTAATTTTTTTTTTTTATTTCTTTTAATTTGAATAATATTTTTTATATATTTTCGAAAGCGTTTTTTTCGGAATAGACGTATTTTGAAATGTAGAAATAAATTTGAAAAACTTATATAAAGAATCTATTATTATTATTATTTTTTTTTTAATTTTGTGAGTTTATAATTTTACTTCACATACTGTATATGTATTGTATCTATGTATCTATACACTTATGCATGTATCTATATGTTTTACAGCCAACGATCGTATTCTATTTGTAATCCAAAATAGGTGAATGTATCTCTATCTGTAGCCGTGTATCTGCATTTGTGTTAATGTATCTGCATCCATGTATCTGTATCTGTATCTGTAGTCGTATGTGGTTCACTTTACGAGCTCTCTGTATCTTCTTCTTCGACTATATTTTTATTTTTTTTTTTATAAGTATTTTTGGAGTCAAGCGCTGTAAATGCTTTTCGTTATTCTCATTCGTTGTTCGTTGCTCGTTATTCTTATTCTTTTCTGTTGCTCTGAGTACTTACAAATCTCCATACATACATACATACATAAATGTATGTATTATGTTCATATGTATGTATTTATATGCTTTTTTGGTGCACTCTCTACTCGTAGTTATGATAATGCACATTGTTTTTTAGGTTTATCTTTGGCTCAATTATTTAGCAGTGCATTTCAAAAGAAATCAAGAAAAGGAAGATGGAGAAGGAGAAGGAGAAAATGAAACGCAGAACGCCCCCATGCATTATGATAATCATGATAACATTGAGTGAAACTTGTTGAGAAATCTGTGTTCCTTAACTGTAATACTACAAGTGTTTTGAAAATCGAATCTCAGATTGAAAAAACATAAAATAATATAACACTTTCTTAGATTTTTAACTTTTCTGATAACAATGATATTTTAACTTTCATGTTTCGAGTCTAAGCTTAAAAATATTTCAAATTTTAAGCCTTTAAATTTTTTGATAACTGATAAATATTGATTTTAATAATACAATTATTTTTTAAATCAATATTTATCAGTTACAAAAAAATTTAAAGGCTTAGAAATTAAAATATATTTAGACTTTGACTCGAAACATTAAAGTTCTAATTTCCTTTTAATTAAAAAAGTTAAAATCTAAGATTCAAAAACATTCAAGTTCTATTACTTTTTATTTAAAATTAATTGATCAGTTAAATTGAAAAATTGAAAAAAAAATGCATAATGCGAAATGCAAGAAACTGAAAATTTTCTTCAAAAAACCATTTCAAATTCGAAAAAATTAATTTTTTTTTTTAAATCAATTGATTTTTCACATTTTAAATTAGAAAATACTAAAAATTAACACGGAGATTCAAAAAATGTTGTTAAGTTATCATTAAAAATCAATAAATTCAGTTTTCAAAATCAGAATTCTCTAAAATTCAAGAATTTTAATTTAGATTTTATTAAAAATCAATAGATTGTTAAATTAAGTTTAAATCAATTAATTTCCTACATTTTAAATTGGAAAATCCAAAAATTAATAAATTGAGATTCAAGAAATTCTGTTTAGTTATCAATTAAAAATCAATAAATTCATTTTTGAAACTCAGAATTCTCTTCAAAAATAAACATTTCAAATTCGAAAAACATTCAATTGAAATTAGTTTTTATTTTAAATCAATTGATTTTTTACATTTTAAATTAGAAAATACCAAAATTTAACACTGAGATTCAAACAATTTTGTTAAGTTATCATTAAAAATCAATAAATTCAGTTTTCAAACTCAGAATTCTCTCAGATTCAAGAAATTCTATTTAGTTATTAATAAAAATCAATAGATTGTTAAATTCAGTTTTAGAACTCAGAATGCTTTAAAAAAAAACCTTTCATTTTCGAAAAACATTCTATTGAAATAAGTTTTTATTTTAAATCAATTGATTTCTTACATTTTAAATTGGAAAATCCAAAAAAATTAACACTTTGAGATTAAATAAATTCTGTTTAGTTATCATTTAAAATCAATAGATTCATTTTTGAAACTCAGAATTCTCTTTGAAAATAAACATTTCAAACTCGAAAAACATTAAATTGAAATTAGTTTTTATTTAAAATCAATTGATTTTTCACATTTTTAATTAGAAAATACAAAAATTTAAAACTTTGAGTTTCAAATAATGTTGTAAAGCTATCATTAAAAATCAATAAATTCAGTTTTCAAACTCAGAATACTTTGAGATTCAAGAAATTCAATTAAGTTATCATTAAAAATTGTTAAATTCAGTTTTAAAACTCAGAATGTTAAAAAAAAAAGGATTTCATATTCGAAAAACATTCTATTGAAATTAGTTTTTTTTTTTAAATCAATTGATTTCTTACATTTTAAATTGGAAAATCCAAAAAATTAACACTTTGAGATTAAAGAAATTCTGTTAGTTATCATTTAAAATCAATAAATTCATTTTTGAAACTCAGAATTCTCTTTGAAATAAACATTTCAAACTCGAAAAACATTCAATTGAAATTAGATTTTGATTTCTTACATTTTAAATTAGAAAATTCAAAAAAATTAACACTTTGAGGCTTAAGAAATTTTGTTTAGTTATCAATTAAAAATCAATAGTTTAAAAAAATGCAAGTTTCAAACTCAGCATTTTCTTTTTCAAATATCATTTGCAGTTTTGATCAGTTACCCAAAAAGAATGCTCTTCAATCTCTCTCTCTCTCTCTCTCGCTCGCTTGCTCTCTCGCTCTCTGTGTATCTCATAGGTAGACACAGATGTGTAGATAAATATATATATTTATACATGCATACATACATATGATGTTGATATATATAGAAAAGTATTGCCAGTATCTTTGCATTTTATAGCTATTGTCTTTTTTTTTCTGCTTTTTTTTTTGTTGTTTTCGGTTTCGTTTCTTGTTATTTTTCTTTCTGTTTTTCCGACGTTTTCAAGCCAAAATGAGTACAAGAGTTATTTTTAGAACTACGAAAATTTTCTGTGATTTTTACTCGTTAACATTGTGGCTGTTGTTGTTGTTGTTGTTATTGTTGTAGTGACTGTATCTCAATTTTGAATGCTGGAAACTGTTGTTGTTGTTGTTGCTGTTGTTCTTGTATTTCCCTCGTAGATTTTAGGATTTGATTTGATTTTTTTCCCATTCTCAAGTAACATTTGTTATTTTGAAATAGTTTTATCCACACACAGTGGAAAAGTTGAGTGGGGAGCAATCTCCCTCTCTCTCTCACTCACTCACTCACTCACTCACTCTCTCAAAACACAACTGTGTTCTCGACGTTCTTCGAATGTCGAATGTCGATGTCGAAAGTCGAACGTTGTATGGCAACGGCAACGAAGAATACTCGAATACTCGAATACGAATAAGATTTATAGTTGCTATTTTTAAAACGGCATATTAACAACCGTAGGGATCGAAACACACACACACACACACACACAGTCGTAAAATAGTACACTTTGTACAGTGTACAGAGACATCGCCATACAGTTGGTCAAGTAATTTTACTCACCAGCGAACCTAAACTAACCTTTTTGAAAAAAATAAAATTTTTTTTTGTGATTAAAAAAGTAAAAAATAAGTATTCTTACATAACCGTAACCGATAGCCAATATTAACCGATTGAAATTGCTAACCGTAACTGAAACCTTCACCGAAACAAAACTTTTTTAACAAAAAACCGAACCGATTAAAGCCGAAAGGAATATCGGTTTCAGTTACGGTTTCGGTTACGTTCGCATTTAGGTTATCGGTTATCGGTTACGCAAAATCTTTGAATAAAGGTTTCGTAACGGTGAACCGGTTTTTGTATGTTTCGGTTTTGAAATACCGGTATGGTTTCGGTTCACAAACAATTTTTTTTCCAAAAATATAATTATATTAATAATATAATAATAATTAAAAATCCATTATATTCTTAATGTTTCATTCACACATTTATTTTCCATAATCTTCAGTTTTATGTAGTTTAGTTACATTTTAACAATTTTTATATTTAATTTAACAAACTTATTTTTTTTGCGCTTATTGAGTGCCGTGAATATCACAAATAAAATCAAAATGAAAAATATTTTTTTTTTGATGCATGAAAAACCGAAATGAACCCTTATAAATGAAACGGTTACTAAACGGTTATTTCGGTTTTCAGAGTTTCGGTTTTAAGATTTAGATCAAATGAAATTTTTTTTTCGGTTTCGTTTTCAGTTACGGTTTTAAATTTCAATCAGTTTTTACCGGTTACGGTTACGGTTTCGGTTAGGGACCAAAATTATTGCAACCATAGTAACCGTTAAGAAACCGATTCATGCATAACGGTTAATTTCGGTTTATTCAAGCATACAATTTAATTATGTTGTTAAGTTATAATCATCGTTTTTTAAAACTAAATTTAATTTTTACTTCTACTCCGATTGAATTTTTTAAATTTTTGAAAATTTTGGTTTTCAAATTTGATAACTTTAAATATTATTTTAAATTTGTTTTGTAAACCGTAACTGATAAGTTTTTTAGTTATAAAAAAAAAAATGTATAACTAAAAATGAAAATTCACAAAGCAAAGCAAAGTATTAAAATTTGAAATTGTGTGAGAGCAATTACTTGAATCACTGTACGAACTACATGCGTGCATAGAATACAGTTTTATCTGCCAGACAGACGACGGTTTTGAGCTCTTCAGTGTTTTCGAGTGTTACATTAATGTGATTTGGATCTTACAGCTGTCGTTGTTCTGTTTTTGGTCCCTGGCGTTTATTGAACCTGAAATACCGTGTGGACACAACCTCACTTTAATGTAACTGTAATTTACCGTAACATTGCTGGCAAGCAAAAGAGCGAGCGAGAGGGAAGAAGCAAAACTCAATTAGCATTGCAGGCATACACGCCATCTAGCGGGCAAGGCGTGCAACACTCAGAAAATGAAATTTAGAAAAAAGAATTTACATAGATTTACAATTTGAAAAAATTGAAAACTTGTTTAGAAAAAGTTGACAATAAATTGCTAGAAATTTCGAATAAAATCCGCAAAATACAGTTTGATTTGGCTTACGATTTATTTGAAATTTCGAATAAAAAAAACCAAAATAAGATTTAAGTTAATAAAATATTTTTACTTATTTATAAAAAACACGATATTAAATAATAATCAAAAAAAAAGAGAAACTGTAGCTGTAATTTACAGTAACATTTTGTAGCTAGCAAAAGAAAAGGAAGAGAGAGAAGGAGAGAGATTCAATTCAAGTTAAGTAATGTGCAGATAATCAATTAGCATTACAGACACGCCCTCTAGCGGATAAAGTGTGTAACACACATGCTATGCACAAGGCCATTCAAATTGGTGCATACAAAAGCGCAAGCTTAACCCTGAAATCTGTCACACACACACGCACACACACACGCACACATACGTGTTGGGAGAGGAGCTTTAATCAAATGCCATTGTAAAGATGCGAAGAACATGTTGCGAGGTGAGAGCATGTGATAACAGGTGTGTGCGCACATAAGCTTTCAGTCTTAGCGACACATTGCGAAAGTTATTTGCATATCCTGGCAAATAGCACGACAAAAAAAAAATTATAAGTGAAAGTTCACGCACACACACACACACACACACACAACGTACGTGTATACCTTACACAAGCAGAGAGCGGCAGCGAGAGAGCAGGAGAGCAAGAGAGCGGAGAGAGTTGGACGCTCGTGCGTTTGCGCTATTGGTCGCTGCATTTACTGTTGCCTACTTTCGAGCGACGCGACGCGCTGCCTCAGCTCGGTTGGGGCGCAGCAAGTGTAGGTGTGTGTGTGTGTGTATGAGGGAGAGAGAAAGAGAGTTGATAGACTTGTAGCTCTGGCGCAAAACCAACTCTGTTATACATACACACATGTGTGTATAGCCAGGAAGTTAAAGCTCCTTGGAGATGCCAGATCTTTTGCTTATTGTACTGATGCCAACTGCCTGCTGGTCTGGCAACAGTTGCTGAACTGTGTCCTTTATACCAAGTTTACAAGGCAGCTAAAACGGATATAACAAAAAATATTGTTATATATATATATAATTGAACACATACTTAGTATGTATTTATTATTTATTTATGTTTTTTGTATATTTGTTTTTATTAATCAAAATAAACTAATTTTCCTGAGAATGAACTATGCATAAAAAGTTAATATAGTATTTCCATTATTTTTTACATAGTCTCCATTTTAAGCACATAAAAATATAAGTTTAGGTTTGAAAAGTGCACTCAGGAAGTAAAAAGTAAAAAAGTAAGTAAGTAAAAAAAAAGTTCCTTAACTCGAAGTCTCCACTGTAGTTCGACTGTAGTATTTTCATTATATTTTACATACTCTCAAATTTAAAAGTAAATAAATAAAAATATAAGCTAAGGTTTGAAAAGTGCATTAAGGAAGTATTTATTGTGAAAAATTTAACCAAATATCCGTATTTCATCATATAATCTTCAATCCGCTTAAGCTATCGTGTAAACTTGACTAGAATGTAGCCAGAGTCACAAAACTTCGTCAATGCTCTCTCTCTCTCTCTCTCGCTTACTCACACATGCACACAGGAGTGTAAGCTGAAGCTGTAAAGGGCAGCGAAAGCTTTTATTTTTGTTTCATTTTTGCTCTTCATACGAAACGCCAAAAGCAACCGAAAACGAAAGAAGAAGAAGCGGCAGCGGCAGCGGCAGAGGCAGCAGCGGCAGCAGCAGCAGCAGCAGCAGCAACAGAAGCCAGCGACGACTCGAACGGGAGTGAAAAGCGAACGTTAAAAACGAAAAAAAAAAAAACAGGAGAAGAAAGTTATACACACGGAAAAATTGCAAGCATTCAGTTCGTTCTTCATTCAGTGAATCAACGCCGCAGCAAGTCGCAAGTTCGAGTCGCAAAAATTGTAATTCCCAATTTGTGTTCGCGCACAAAATTTAATAAAATCAAATTCAATGAAAATATAAAAGCAAAACGAAAAACAAAACACATACAACAAATACATAAAAATGGCCAGCTAAATTTTTTTTTTAATTGTAACTGTGTTTTTGTGTGTGTGTGTGTGTGTGTGTGAGTGTCCTTTTTGTTAAATTTTTTTAAATTGGCAGCTGCTGTATATGTGTGTGTGTGTGTGTGTGTGCAATTTATTGCATTTGCATCAAGTGTGTGTTAGTGTGTGTGTGTGTGTGAGTGGGCCACGTGAATCAAATGCGCGCAACAACACACACACACACACACATGCCTATGTATGTATATACAGATACACCAACCCACACACACACACACACACACACACGCACAAGCAAAGTGCCAAAGGTACAGAAAGTGGCAGTGTGTCCCTAGCAAAGTTTGAAGTCCAAAGCTGCCAAAACGGACAGCAGCAATGCCAACGCCAGCGTCAACGCCAGCGTCGACGTCGACGTCAACGTCGGCGCTTCTTCCCTTTATAAATGGCATGTGTGTGTATGTGTATGTGTATGTGTGAGTGAAAGCGAAAGTGATACAAAAGTTGAAATTGAAAATGAAATTGAAAACGAAATGCAGTTGAAGTAACTCTACCTCCCTCTCACTCCCTCTCTCCCACTCTCTGTCGCACACTCTTTAAGAGAGCGACAACAAATGAATAAAAGCAGCAACAACAAAAAAGCTCCAAAACTGTTGAATATAGAATGACGTTGCAGAGAAAAATCAATGTAAAATATAAAGCGATAACAGCAACAACTACAGTAAAAGCAACAGCAACAGCAACAGCAACAACAACAGCAACAACAACGCATACTTACATACATGCCAACAGACAGACACACACATATTAAACGCACGCACAAAATACACAAACACACAAACAAACGCTACGTGTCGGCAGAGGGCAGAGGGCAGCAACAGCGACAGCGACAGCGGCAGAGGCAGCGGCAGCGGCAGCAACAGCGACCGAGGCAGCGAAGGGCCTAAAAAGGAAGCAATTGGAATTGTCAAAGCGAATATCAAGTGCAAACAAAACAAAACCACAAAGCAATAGCAATAGCAACAACAATAATAGCAACAACAACAATAACAACAACAACTACAACTGTAACAACAGCAATTGTGAACACTTTATTTCGACTAGACGCCATTCACAATGAAGCCATCGGATTTGTTGCTGGTGCTGGAAAAGGTAAGCCGAATGCACAGTTACTTTTTTTTGTTGTTGTTGTTGTTTTTCTTGTTTTTGTCTTACTTGAATGCGAATTTCGACCCTCACTGTGTCACATTTGGTCACAGCTAAAAATGGAGCGCGCATACAGTATGTCTATTCATTATTTTGACAATGATAACAATTCGCATTCTGTGTGACATGTAATTGTCTGGTAAAGGTCCATAATATGCGGAACACATAAAAAAAAAAATCCAAAATTAGAGGACAATTTATGATGACTTTTATGACTTTTTTTTATGACTTTTATAAGTTTTAAAATAAAAATTTCAAATTAACCATTATTTTCAAATTTTTATTTTAAAGTTACGAAATAACAATTTTTCTTAATTTTTATTTAAAAAGTCAAAAATAATCGTTAAAATTCATTTTTTTAATAAAAGTCGAGAAATAACACTTATTTCTGATTTATTTCAATAAAAATTAAAAATAAGAGTTATTTTTGATTTTTATTTTAAAAGTTACAAATAAGAGTTATTCCGTAACTTTTTTTTTATAAAACAAAAAATAAAAGTTAAAGAAATTCTATTTATTGGTATTTTTGGTATTTTTAGTATCAATTGGTATTTTGATTATCAATAATTACTTCAAACATATATTACTGCAACAGAATATAGAAGATAATTTTAAAATACTTCCGGTTCTCTTTTAGTTTTTTTTTTTTAAATTAATTTTGAAATTTCAACGCAAAATTAACTTTTTTAATGATGTTAATAAGTAAATACATATGAGCATTTCCAGGATCGAGAACGCGACATTTGTACGTCTTTAAATGTAAAAAAAATGCCAAAAGTTGACATCTTCAAAAATGTTTTCTCACGTATTCAATGCATTTTATCAACACTTTTTTTTCATTATAAAAGAAAAGCCTCGAGGACTTGTCGTTTTCGAATTATTTATAGAAAAAGCGCGACGAAAAATGGAAGTCATGTTTGACTTCATCTTGACAAATACGAAAGTCTGCGAAATGTGACGAGTAATTTGGAAGAAAATACTCTTAGACCATAATAAAATAATGTAGCTATCTATTTTAGAAATAATTTTGATATGTTACTATCATTTTATTTATTTTACAAGTTTTATTAGTAATTTGTATCGCGACATCGCGAACGTGACAAGATTTTCACCTAGTTTGTTTCAAGGATTTGTTCATTAAATTTTATTCAATATATCGAAAACAGCTTGTAAAACTTGTTATAAATTAAACATTTAATATATTTCTATGTGTTGAAATTGGTCATGTTACAATCTTACTATCCTACTTAGTGTGATCTTAAGAATACAAACGGTCTATTTAGTGAGTAAATTTTTAGGAAAATGGGCAAAAATATAGATAAAGTGAATTTATTCCAATGTTGAATCTATTTGTTCATCCTATTGAATTTCTTCTAGCGTATATTGCTTAAATAAATAACTTGAATACATTTTTGGAAGAAAATTTCACAAGATGTGAGTTTTTGATCAATTTTACGTTTTTGGGCGAGGGGAAGCTTTTTCTGGAAATTCCCATATACAAAAAATAAAGCTTATTGAAAATAAGTAAGTTCAGGAAAGCAATTCATATGGTCATCAAATTTAATTTCAGCATCTTCGTCATCATCACCATCATCCTAAAGGGTGGTTGAGATTTCAAGATTAATAAATATCAAAATTTCTCGAGACTTCCAACAAATATTTCAGAAGAATGGATTATAAACTGTTTTTTTTTTCGGAGTGGGGAATGTGAAAAATGTTTGTAAAAATAAAATCGAAATCGAAGCGAAATTTTTCACGTACAGTATGTCATGGAATTATTTTGATGTCAAATTGGAATTACCATATAGTAGGTGTAGTAATTATTTTGACAAAGTTAACAAATTTACATACAGTACGGCAAGTAATTGTTTTGACAAAGTATAAAATTCACATAGAGTATTTGTGTTGTTAGGGAATACAATTTGCATACAGTTAGTCAAGTAATTATTTTGATAATTCACAAAAAAATTTAAAATTTTATATTTCTTGTTGTCTATATATTTTATTTTTTTTTACTATGTTTGCTTAAGGATTTTTGAAAATAAATGTAATTAGAATTTTAATATTCAAAACATTCCTTAAACTAACGGTATTTGTATTTTGTTTTAACATTTAATTAAAATTAAGCTTAACTTTTAAATAATGAAATAATTATAATCAAAAAAAAGCTAAAGTTCATAATAATTTTTCTGAAATCGTCATAAACTTCTAAAATTCAATGGATCTTAGTGTTTCATTTTTTTTACATATTTTTTTAGAGTCATAAGCAACAATATTGAAATAATTAAAAATCGATTTAAGACTCGAATAATAATAATTAATACAAATAATGTATTTAACAAAAACCTTTTTGGTTTGTAAATACACTCGCGTTTTGTATGTTGTTAAGACAATTAATTGACTAGCTGTATGTGGATGTTGTTCTTCCTTGGCAAAATAATCACTTGACATACTGTACATGTAATTATAAATGTGTGTGTGTGTGTTGTACAAATGAAGCGAATTTGCTGTTGTAATGCTTGCCGTAAAATGTCCATTACGATAGTCACACACACACACACACACTCACGGAGACACCGATGTAAGAGAGTGTATATGTGTGTGTGTGTGTGTGCATGTATATAGACTTATGCAAATCCATTTGGCTTTGGAGTCGCTTGTAATGCTGCTCACCCACACACACACACACATACACATATTATATTGTATACACAGTCATGGCAAAAATAATAGAAACGGCATAATTTTTATTCGTATTTTTTTAAATTTTGTTCAATGAACATTTTTTTTTCTTAAGTTTCATAATTTGTATATAAAGCCTATCCAGTGATGTATCAAATATAACAAAATAATCTGGGGGGTGCCAAAGAAATCGCTTTCGCTTGAATTTCACTTAAATTTCGATACAAATTTCACTTAAATTTCATACAAATTCAAGTGAAATTCAAGCGAAAGCGATTTCTCTGGCACCCCCGAATAATTTTCAAAAAATGCATATAGCAGAAATAAATTTTTTAATTTTTTAGGCCTGGAAAAAATAACAGAAACGGCACGCCTATTTCTTACAGTGCAACTACTGACAGGTGCATTGAAATCAGTTTTTACAACTTTCGATGCCGGAAAGGGATTTTTTTTTTATTTTCGGAAGAGAAGGTTGTCGGATTTACCCTACGGTAAATTAAGGAATTGTGGCAATATCTGACATTGAGTTGCCTTTGTGTTTTAGATTAAGAATATGTATCCTTTCAATAACGGTACAATGTACGGAATCCAAAAAAAATAGTTTTTTTTATGTCTTCTTCTATCTTTAGTTCATGAAATGTTACCCATATAACTCGATTTCAACCTTTAAAAAACAAGATAATCAGGCGTGCCACAGAAATCGCAAGGGAATTAGAATTTCGCAGAAAGCAATTCCGCACGGAAATTTCCGAGGTGCCACAGAACCTCGAGAGATTTAATTTTCTTTAGCATTTTCACCAAACTTTTCGAAGTAGGCTGCTAAGGGTTGACACCTTCTCAGATTAAATTACCCAAGGGTTTTGTTTAGCAACTTTTTTAGGTTTTTCATTGCAAAACAATAATTTTTTCACTTTTTTCTTATTTAATTTACATAATTTAATTCATTTATATAATAATTGATTTTATTTAGCTGAAAAAAATTTAAAAGCAATTGGCGCGACAAAATAAAAGTTACTCGACAACTGTCTGGCAACTGTCTGTCATTAGTCTGGCAACTCTTCGTGACAAATGTTTTCACAAATTGCAGAATAAGTAAAAGAATTTTGTGGTAAAACTTGTTTTCAATGCTTAATCTAAAGTAAACTGAAGTGGTTCCATATATATATTTTAAATACCTTGCTTTGAATTCTGACTAAAAAATGTGGCATCACTGCCCCTGACTTCAAAAATCTTAATCGAACTAGGTGGCAGCATCGGGCGCCAGCGGATTTAGCGTTAGTTTATTTCGCGTAAAATTATTCTGCGAATTGACCTGTGGCACAGCGAAATGAAATTGAGGTGAAATTCAAGCGAAGGCAATTTCTGTGTCACCCCTAAATAATTCTTACGAAAGAAGCCCAAAAAGGAATCCAAAATAGAGCATTGTTATCCTAAAACCAAGTACACTGGTTTTCATGGATGAAATTTGCTCCAGAAACGAAATATTTGCTTTCAAATGTGAGCACCCCTGTCGTTTCTATTATTTTTTCAATAACTGTATGTATGTAAATACGACAGCAGCAGCAGCAACAACAACAGCAACAACAACAACGATGTTGAGCCGAAGAGTAAAAGCATACGCTTAGGGAAAGGGAGAGAGAGGAAGCAATGGGAAGGGGGAGGGGGGCGCAGAGCGAGCTTAGGTATGTGTGGGCAGTAGGAAGGAGTGTGGAGTGGGGAGTGGGGAGTGGGGCTAGGGGTAGGGGTAGAAAAAAAAGGAAGCATTTTGACTCAGCTGCGTTATCTTTATGGCTCTCAGTGTCTGTTGTTTCCCAGTTTAGAGTCTCGCTGGACCACGTTTCCCTTTCCCCCCTCTCTCCCTTCTTCCCCTTCTTCACCCCATACCCATAGAATTACAACGTGCATATTTATATCACATCGCATATATATGCCATTATATATGTATATGTGTGTGTGTGTGTGTGTGTGTCCACTTTGTTGGCCAGATGGACTCTTGATGATTTTTTTGCTTCTTCCTTTTTACCTACAATATCCACTTGCAGCCGCAAAAGCTGAGATTTTTCCGGTACTTGAAGTGCCTTTTCCTATAAATAGCTCAACAAGTAAATTTAAAAAGTTGTTATATTCATAATAAATTTAAGTTAAATGAAAATACTTAAGGCAAGATTTTATAATCATTAACTTTAAAATTCGATATAAAATTGATAAAAATATATATGGAAAATTATTCAAATCGATTGTTTTATTTCATTAATTATTTAAACAAAACTATTAATCAAATAATATTTGAATATACACGCATATAATTATTACAAATATGTAATTTTGCACCTAAAGTTTAAAATTAAAAACGGCAGAAAAATTTACAACAATTAAAACAATAAAGTTATTGAAATAAAACAAAATAAAATAAACAACTTCAAATTATGTACAAAAATGGTGTAAAACATTTATTTTTTTAAAAATGTGTTTTCATTTCTTTTTTTTTTGTAACATTGTGTTTTTAAGTTTAATTTTTCAGAATTAATTTTAATATACATAATTTATTAAAATCAAAAACATTAATTGAAATTGATTTTTTTGTTGAAAAAATTAAATAAAAAAAATAATAATATATAATAATAAATTTCAAATAATAATAATAATATTTAAAAAATTTAAGCAAAGTAAAGCTTCAGTAATAGATAGCACAGAAATCAGAATGTGAAGTAGCTAAATACCATTTAGACATTGTGATTAGTGCACTTAGTTATAATGCAATCCCTTTAGTGGAATAAATCCGATAATAAAGAAAAACTTGAATCATACTCGGGATAAGATAGATAATGTTCATTGCAACTCGTTACCCGTTAACCGCATTGCAATGTAAAATGCTCGCATTACATTATAAATTGTTTTTCTAAGAATATAACGCATACGCATATTACGCATACGACCCATCGCTCAACATTATTGCCTTGAATAGAGATGAAGATGAAAATAAAGCAAAAAGAGACGACAGGAGACAACAGCAGGAGGCGCTCTTTGAATCAAGTTTCATTTTGATGGAACCTGTTGAGAGGACACAATGAGAAATGAGGAAGAGCAAGAGCAAGAGCAAGAGGAAGAGGAAGAGGAAGCATTCTTTTGCCCCCTTCCACTTGTTGTTGACCTTTTTCCGTTTCCGTTTTGAAGTCGCTGCTTGTTGCATTTGACAGGGACAATTTCATTGAGGCTGCATTAGACGTGGTCCGAATTCCGGATGCATTTGAAAATGTATTTTACATTCCCTCTACGAATTTCCTCAGGAAATATATGTATATATATAATAAAAAAAGGAAGGAAAACAAAATTATAGAATATGCAATTTAAAAGTGTATGTATATTGGCAAATCAAAATAAGAAATCGTTTTATTAGGAAATTTAAATTGGAAACAATAAATTGTGAGCACAACAATTAGCAAAATACGAAGTATAATTTTGTTGTATATCTAAAAAAATAAAGTTTTTTATTAAAATATTTAATGTATTTTTTTTTATGTATTATTAAATGTTTTTAGATTTAGATTTCAACTTGGTCAGGATGTAAGAGACAAAAAAATGTTCATACTTACGGCATATTTGCATCCCATTGTTCCTATGGCAGCTATATGATATAGTCATCCGACTTTGATCAAAATTGAGATAGTCCCAAACATACAATCTGCGAGTTTGGAGTTTTCATACTAAGCAATTCCGTGACCTTTGACCCCAAATTTGACCCACTTATAGATCGAATTTCGCAAAACGCCGTCTAATTGCATGATGAAATTATTTCATCTATGTTGTGTGCAAGTTTCATCTTTCTACGCTTGTCCGTTTGGCCTACACGTTGATGTGTCAGTCAGGACAAAGAGTTTTATATACACTTGTGGCCAAAATAATAAGTACACACTATTTTTTTTGCTATAACAGCTACTGTAAGTCAAGTCTTCATATTTAAAAAAAAAAATTTGGAAAGGTCATTTAAATTCCGTTTGAATGATGCAAAACTCTCCTTAACCCATTAAGTACCCATTGAAAATGTAAATATCTACTTTTCAACTTTTTCCTAGATTTAAAAAAAAAAATATTTTGATGCAAAATATTCTTCAAACTGCAAAAACAAAAAAGTTTTCAAAAATCTCTTCGCTAGTATTTTTTATGATTTTTAGAAAATTTCAAAAATTACTATTTTAACCCATTTTTCTTTTTTTCATACAAAAAGTGGCTTTTTAGCAATTAAACAAAAAAATCATTAAAAATACTATCAAAGAGATTTTTGAAAACTTTTTTTTGCAGTCACTTTAAGAATTGTTTGAAGAATTTTTCTACATTAAAATATTTTTTTTCAAAAATCTAGGAAAAAGGCTGACAAAGTAGACATTTACATAATTCGAAATTTTTAATGGGTTAAGGAGAGTCTTGCAAATTTGTTTTTTTTTTAATATGTAGACTTGACTTACAATTGCTGTTATAGTTCAAAAAAGAGAGTTTACTTATTATTTTGGCCAGTACTGTATATAGATTTGCTTAATGAATATATCTACATATATATGATTTTGTTTTATTTATGTATGTAACATATATATTAATATTAATTTAATTCAACAAGAATACTTTTACTTTTTAGATCGTTATAAATTATAAAAATATTAAGGGCTGAAAATGGATTTGTTTTTAGAAGATTTTAGTGTTTTTCACCAAAAAAAAAAATGGTGTCATAACAGTAACAACTACAACAACATCAACAGCGAGTCTTTTGTGCGACTTCACGACGTCGAGCAAGCAGCAAAATAGTTGGGAGCAGTCGCTGCTCCCGGAGCCACTGCGTGCCCACCTCTGATTTGGAGTGTGGGCGCTCTCAGTTGATGTTATATAACATGCTCGCCCACTGTTGCATGCAACATCACACACACACACACACATATATATGTACAATGTACATATATACATAATATATATGTATTTGTTGATGTGTTTATATGTAGATACAGCGTCATATCCTGGCAGGATATCCTCATGGCCTTTAGCGGGCTGCGTAGGCCGCGGCAAAAAACTTGTTGCAAATATCGATTGTTAGGCTTGTGGTTGCTGCAAAGACACTCACAGCACAGATAGGCTGATGACGGGGTAAAGAGGAGGGAGTAGGGGAGAAGGCAAGTTAAAGGGAACTGGAGGGAAGCTGAAAGGCATTTCAATTTGCGCTTATCATGGCCGTTGGCATTGAGCGTACTCGACTTTTAACTTGTTTTTCGTTCTGTTTTTTTTTTTTTTTTTCCAACTATACCCTGTAAATATGCAGCCAATGGGTAGTCTAAATGGCATAAATTATTTGCGATCTTACAAAATATTTTTGCTATAAATTTTTCAGACTTTGCAAATTCAGTTTTCGAGCACTTTAAGTATAAATTTACAAATTTTAAATGTGTAAATAAATTATATCAATCCGGAACCAGAATAAGAACTATTTGTTCTTAAATCTTTTGATTTTTTGTTTTTGATTAAATTTGAAGATAATACTACGAACAATACAAAGATATGTGTTCTTAGAATCGACATTTGTCCCATATTTTTTGGAACTTTTAATGCTTGACTCATTTTTTTGGGGGTACAAAATTCACAAATTTGTCTTGAAACCAAGAATTTTTGTCTAAAAAATGCTAAGCATTTAAAAAATTCCTAAAATAATTAATAAAACTACTTGATTGTCAGACGTCATATATTTCTAATACAGAGGTCTTATTAAAAAGAGAATCTTAAGTGTATTTTAATAATGAAAAAATTAGTAAAAAAAAATGAATAAGAGAATTTTATGGTGTGAAAAATGGGGAAAATATGTATATTAAAAAATAGTTATATAAGAACTGTTTACAGGGCACTTAATTGTAAGATGTCATGTATTTCTTTGATTAAAAAAATTTTCTTGTTTTAAAATCTTTTATTTTTATTTTTTTTTATTACTTTACACTCCCTTTTAAAATGTTATATTTAATGTTTGTATAATTAAAAATTTACTTTTATTAGGAATTGTTAAGTTAACAAATCAATGTATTTTAATAATGCATTTTTATGGTGTAGAAAATGGGGAAAATATGTACTTAGATTAGAAAATTGTCATATTTAAGACCTGTTTACAGGGTATTAACTAGTCAGGCAGCTCCAACTGTTGCTTGTCAAGTGCTTACATATTTTCTATCATATTTCTCTTGCCCGCTGGGAAGCCTCTCGAATCTCAATGCCACTTGCGTCTTTCATTTGCAAAAATGAAAAAAGAAAAAAAAAAGCCGCAGAACGCATAAAAAGGGCTTCCAGTTCATTGGCGTCCACTCAAGTATGAAACCAATTAAACCAATGCTTTCTTCTCTTGCTCTTTCTCTTTCTCTATCTCTTTTCTCTCTCTCTGTCTCTCTGATGATTTTAGGTCAAGTTCAAAGTACCATTGCCACCGGGTGTCAGCTCCACAACGCTGCTGCCGAAACTCATACGCACCAAGGATGTGAAGCAGCTGCAGGATGGCAATGCACAGCCCACAAAGCCCAAGCTAACGGTATGACAATGCACAAATTTTAATTCCAAACTAAAAAATACATTTAGAATACATCCCAGTTCGCAAATTAGAGTCAACACATATTTCAAAAACAGTCTGCTCACATTTGAAAAGCAAAAGAGATAAACTTCAATTCAACATTAATTAGAAACATACCTGTTAAATTTCTATTAGAATTGCTAATCAATTAGATTATTTTTGGAAATAATCGTAGTGACTATATAATTCACTGTTGAAAAATTTGTGATTATTTAATGATAACGATTACAAAAAATCAGAAATAATCTAAAATTATTACAAATAGTCAAATAGTTATATAAATAGTCATAAATAATCAGAAATAATCAAAAATAATCAAAAATAATCGGAAAAAGTAAAAAATAGTCTGAATACTCAAAATCATTATTTTATAATTATTTTTGATTTTTTCTGATTATTTTTGAATAATTGTAATAATTTTTGATAATTTTTGAAATAATCAGAAAAAATCAAAAATAGTCTGAATTCTCAAAAAGATTATATTTGAATATTTTTGATTTTTTCTGAATATTTTTGAGTAATTGTAATAATTTTTGATAATTTTTGAAATAATCAGAAAAAATCAAAAATAGTCTGAATTCTCAAAAATAATATTTTTGAATATTTTTATTTTTTTCTGATTATTTTTGAATAATTGTATTTTAGATTATTTTTTATTTTTTGTAATCGTAATCAAAAAAAAATCGAAAATAATCGTAATTTAATCATTAGTTCGACTTTTAAACGAAAATAATCTTAGTACTAATGATTATGATTACTAATCGATATTTAACAGGTATGATTAGAACACATTACAAGTCCCTTAATACAGGCAATATTTATTTTCAAAGCTTTCAAATTTAAATTTTAAATGAAAAGTGCCTGGGCGGTAACAATTTTAATTAAAGCCGCGTCACACGAGCGTTTTTTTTCACCGACTCTTTTTGGCCGTCGGTGAATCTTTTCATTCTCACAATTCGCATCGGTGCTCACTCCAAAATCATTTCGGCTTTTGTTTTCCACGAAAGCTGGTCACACCAACAAAAGTGTCGGTGAAGAATCGGTCGTGTGACGCGGCTTTTAAGCTCACAAAACATAAGTACTCATTAAGACCATAGCGATATAATTAGAAAGAACAATTATTTATTAACATTATTATTAAATTATTGTATCTTACTTACTTATCACATACTTATTTCGATAAAAAAAAGCTAATAAGAACCATTTTAAATTTTTTTAGAAATGTATGCAAAAATATAAAATAGAAAAAAAAGAAACCTTTAAAAAATTTTATTTTTGTCAGAGAACAGAACATAAGATTAACACTAACATCATTTGATAGGCAACCTTAGAGTGTTGAACAATTTTTGCGAGCTCTCTAATTACTTGGATTAACAATTGCCAAACTCATCATTATAGAAATGTCTCAACACCCTCGATCTGACCTCATTGGGCATTGGATCCTGCTGCGGTACCGGCATGTACCTTGTTGCCGGCATGGTGGCCCAGAGAATGGCAGGACCCGGTGTTGTTATTAGTTTTATTATAGCTGCGATCGCGAGTATTTTCTCAGGTAAGTTACATTTAAAAAAACAAAAAAAAAGTGATTAAAAGACATAGTAAATTAGCAATTAATAACCATGCGGTATGCTTTTTTGAACATATTTTGGCCTTAAAATGTATTTAACATTTTAACATTTTTAAATTGTACATAAAAAAACTTGTGTCATTTACAAATTTTTATTTTTATACCCTGGGGGTATATTAAGTTTGTTCAAAAGTATGTAACAGGCAGAAGGAAGCATCTCCGACCCCATAAAGTATATATATTCTTGATCAGCATCAACAGCCGAAACGATATAGCCATGCCCGTCTGTCCGTCGGTCCGTGTAAACGAAAGGATCTCAGAGATGGTAAGAGCTAGGACCACCAAATTTGGAATGAAGACTCCCTATAATGTCAGGCAAACAAGTTTATGTTAAAATTTTGCCACGCCCACTGTGAGGGGCGTAATTCATAAAAAACTGACAGCACCTTTTATTTTGGCTTTTAAGTTATTTTTTTTTATATCAACGGATGTGGAATCATGCCCAGAAGCTAATCACCAACTTTCATCCCGATTGGGCCATAAATAGTGAAGATATTATCAATTTTGTCCGAGGTATTTTAATGGCAATTCTATAAATATAATAGAATTAACGGTCAATTAATTCATTTAACATTTCCTCTGCAAGAATGTTTATCGAATTTGTCATCTTCAATCCAAGTTGCGGCGTGGTGTAAGTGATAAGTGCTCGGCAGGCGAAACGGGAGACCGAGGTTCGAGTCCCGGTTCTGTCGATGCAAATGATTTTTAATTATTATTTTTATTTTCTTAATTTTATTTTCTTATTTTTAAAATTGGTTTAAATCACTTATCTTATTGTACATGTATGTAGCTGCCACAAAAATGATAGGTCGATATTTGAGGATAAGTACGAGAATTGCATGTGCATCTAATCTTCGGCATGCCGAAGCCTAGGCCCAGGGTATATTACTGTCGAGTGCACTCGACTGATCCGCTTGTTTAATTTTATATCTCAAGCTTTTACTTTTATTCAACTTCTTTTGTCATAAATTGTATCAACGACTGTTCGATAAATCGCTAGCTTAGCGGGAAATCGCTAAAACCCGCTTAACCCATTAATGGCTGCCCATAGATCGGCTGGTACGATTTTGACGAAATTTGGAAATGTGTGCCTAGAAGACCATAGAAGTTGAAAGAAACAAACAAAAATAATTTTATCTTCAAATTTAATTTTTTCGATTTCCATACATTATTCAGCTTTTTTCGATAACATTTTCTATGCAGAAAAATAGCTAGATATTCACCTGTAAAAAACTACAGGTATAACAAGGATAACTAAACTGTTCAATTTTTATACTTATATTATTATTATTTCTCTTTACTATGAAATAAATTTTGCCTCGATGTCTCTCCCATGCCCCGAGCTAGAATTTTTAAAGTGTCAATACTTTTTTGGGTATTTAAATACCCATTAGCTTAAAATGGGTTAAATTAATACTCCACAGCATCCAAACAATACAAGCTACAGATATCTATATCTATAGATACAGATATCTGATCTATATGCCATTGGAAAGGTATTTTGAAGGTCATATCTTTAAATTGTTTATTCTAGAGAACATGAGTAAAAAGCTACAGGCGATATAAGACAAATGTGCATCTCAAATCACAATAAAATATGTTACATGTTATAGTGCAGCGGTGGGCACAAAATCTGAATTCGGGAGCACTACAACAACATCAGCAACAACAACCCTATTAGAGTCTACCTAAGTTGGGAGCAGCCGCTGCTCCCGGAGCCACTGCGTGCCCACCGCTGTTATAGTCAATGGAATTCTGCGCCATTGGATATCAGAAATTTTGAAGCATGAAAATGTTTTCGTCACTAGACTTTAACCTTCTAAAAAGGTTTTTTTTTTAGTCAAACAACACTTTAAATATCATTCTAAGATTTTTGGTTTTTTAAGTATCAAATTTATGTATAATCGTTGTCCTCTGAATCTTGCTTATACGTTTTTCTTCCTTTTTTTCCCACCTAGGCGCTTGCTATGCGGAGTTTGGCGTTCGTGTGCCACACACATCCGGCTCAGCCTATATGTATTCATATGTGGCAGTTGGAGAATTTGTAGCTTTTATAATTGGTTGGAACATGATATTGGAATATCTAATAGGTAAGTGCTTGGCAAGATGTTAAAGCCCTGGGCTAAACTTATTTAATGGCTTTTTTTCTTGGGTTATCATTATTATTATTATTAATATTATGTGTTTCTTTTTTATAGGAACAAGTGCCTGTGCCTGTGCGTTAAGTTCAAGTTTTGATTCGTTGACTGGCAATGCGATTGCGAATGCGATGAGCGAGTCAATTGGCACGATATTCGGTGAGTTGATGCTTTCAGATTGATATCAGACTTTTGTAGGGGGTTTCACAATTCACACGAAACACATATTTTTAAAGCAGGGGTGTCCAAGCTCACACAATCAAACATTGCGAAACACGAAGTGAACGAATCGTTTAACTGCTTTACACTGAAAAAAAGAAATGAAAGCAGATTCGAACTGTCGCATCGCAAAGTGAGCAAAGCATCAGTTGCAGTGTATGATCAAATAAAAGTCTAGCGCTGTCTCAGTTTCTCCTCAATGAACGCAGCTCAGCGACTGACATCACAAAGGATCAGCCGATCAGATGCTTCGTGGGCAGTGTTGCCAACTCTTTGGGTCATGAAAAAGCTAAACTAGCCTTAGAAAAAAGCTAGAAATAGCCAGACAATTTTGTTGGTAGCTAAAAAATAACGCTACAGTAGTAAAACGATATTTTTATTGATTTAATCCAGTGTTTTTGGCTCCGCACAACAATCCCAAATGGTCAATTGGGCAGACAGATGAATGTGTGGCAATCAGGGGTGCCACAAAAATCGCTTTCGCTTGAATTTCTTTTAAATTTCACACAAAATTGCTTTCGCTTGAATTTTACTTAAATTTCATACAAATTTAAGTGAAATTCAAGCGAAAGCGATTTCTGTTGCACCCTTATACTACCTGTGGGCAAAAAGTATCGGGAATTTTAAATTTAAAAAATTTTGGGATTCCAATTGGAACAAATGTTTGTACTTTTAGGTTGGCACTACTATCATTAACATCTGTGCAAAATTATACGTTAAAATATTCATTAGTGTTTAAGCTACGATTAGTTTGGTACGACGCCAAATGTGCATTTGGCGATTTTGGTGCCAAAAAACGGTCAATTTCATCGAAAAAAGCCCCGCGTAGAAGTGAGTGAAACAATGTTTTCTGACTACCAGGACAAGATAAAACGCATTATTACGGGCGATGAGACTTGGATCTACGCTTACGACATGGAAATTACCGATCAATCGAGCGAATATCGGCTAAAGGTGAGCCGAGACCGAAAAAATCGCGTCAAATTTGCTCAAAAATCAAGGTCATGTTGACAGTTTATTTGGATTATCGTGTTGTAGTTCATTATAAATTCCTTCCGACCGACCAAACTGTCAACAAGTCAAGTATATACATATTAGCAAAATTTTAAAAAAAATCATAAAAAAAATTTTTTTTTGCTCTCACTTTTAGACCGAGGAAAAAAGTTGAAAAATAGACTTTTACAAAAATTTGAAACTTTCCATAGATACTTAATGTGTTAAAGAAATGTTTGTATCATTTAAACGGAGTTTAAATGAATAGAAGATTAAATTGAGAAATCTGCATCAAATCTTTTTTATTATACAAAAATTTGACAAAGTTAGGGAGTATGAAGACATTAGTGGACCATTATATATATTTTAGGCATTTTCACCTTACACTCTCGATCGATTCATAAATGGTGAAATGCCTCGTTAGTGATGGTATAATAAAACTCGATTCAATTGATTTCATAGTTAAAAACGATTAATTTAACGCTCTTTTAACTTATAGATGTTTTTTTTGCTATTCAAATGGAAAAAGTATACCAAGAATTTAAGTGTGGCAACGTAAAACATAAAAATACATTAAGTTACCAGATGTTTTTCAAAAGCAATAATTACGCCAATTTCGCTCGGAAAATAGCTACAATTCCCGCTAGCCGCTATTTTACAATGTATCCCGCATTTGCCAGATGCAACTCACTAGATCTAGCGGGAAAATCGCTAAATTGGCAGCACTGTTCGAGAGAGAACAAAAAGCCGAGCAGACGCGTCGTGAGAGAGCAAGCCGCAGAATGTGCTATTTATAGAACACACGTATTCTCTCTCTCTCTCTCTCTCTCTCTCTATGCGTGTGTCGGCTGCGACGCCGGCTTTTGGCATTTTGGACACCACTGATTGAGAATAACACTTTTTTACAAGCTCACAAAATATGGGGTATTAATTGATTAAAGAAATTCTTGAATCGAATGCTCTGTTTTCTAGGCAAACCACCTGATTTTATTGCCTTTGGCATAACGCTGATGATGACCTGCGTTTTGGCGATGGGTGCCAGTAAATCTGTTATTTTTAATCACACTCTAAATGCCATCAATCTAGCAACGTGGGTATTTGTTATGGCCGCCGGTCTCTTCTATGTCGATACCAAAACGTGGTCGGAGCATCAGGGATTTCTGCCCTACGGCTGGAGTGGTGTAAGTATCTTTTTCATCTACTATTTCCATTTTCATATTCCATATTCCCATTTCTATTCTATTCTCTCATTCGCTGCATTACTTTTAGGTCTTTTCGGGTGCTGCCACATGTTTCTATGCATTTATTGGTTTCGATATTATCGCAACCACCGGCGAGGAGGCTCACAATCCCCAAAAGAGCATACCGAAGGCCATCGTCGGTTCCCTCGTCGTTGTCCTCATCGCCTATGTCACCGTTAGTCTAGTCCTTACATTAGTCGGTGAGTAGTTTCAAGTGCTTAAATAAGTTACACAGAAAACAAAATCCGGGATATTTAGCCCGAATTCAAACCGAAACGATGTCAGAAGTGAGGTAATTTCGGATTTTCTTAAACCAAGTATGAAATACTTGATTTTTTCAATCCCGAATTCAATCCTGAAATTCTTAAATTCAGACTAAAAAATTTGTATTAATTATAATGTTTTTCGTTACATTAAAACTTTTTTTTTAAATATTTTTTTTTAAGATTTTTTAATAGATATTTTTTTAAAATGTTTCTTTTAATCGTTTTTTTTTTAACATTTTTTTTTTTTAGTAGATATATTTATTTAAAACTTTTTTTTCTGTGTATAATTAATTAAATAAATCTGAATGTTTGTTTAAAACTTATCAAATAACTCTTTTTTTATAATACAGACAACACTACGTATAAAAAGTTATTTGACAATTTTTGGTTTTTATTTATGCTTACTCAACCTATATTTTAAATGTTTACTATCAAAAAATTCAAAAATGCCAAAGCATCAATATTATAGCAAAAATTTAATAAAGATTCAATATCGATAAAAAAAAAATTCTATGGTATACCATGAGTTTTAAGTAAAATCTGAATTAGTATTCTAAAATTAAAAAAAAGCAACAATTTTAACTATATTTAATAGGTTCAAAGTACCAATTTATGTATCAAAAATATTAATATACAACAAAAACAACAACACACAAAGGGCTGCATCGGGTTTACAGCTATTTTGTCACTTTTACGACTTAGAATTCTCAACTGGTTTTGGAAACCATTTATAATCGTATTTTGTTATTTTATTTTGAATATTAAAATACAAACATTTTTGTTTTATTTTTGTTTTCCAATTTTTTAACAAGAAAAATTTAAAAATTATTTTTATTTTAAACTTGGATAGCAAAAAGCATAATTAGAAAATAATAAAAAAATTGTATAATGCAACTACATATGTATTACGTTGTAATTTTAACCGCAGCTTAATTGAATATTTTATAACATATTATTGTATATTTATGATGTCTTGCAGTACCATATGATCACATCAATGTTGGAGCCGCACTTGTCCAGATGTGGTCCTATGTCAATGCGCCCAAGTGTCGAGCTGTGGTCGCCGTCGGAGCCACCGCTGGACTCTCCGTGGCCATGTTCGGTTCCATGTTTCCCATGCCGCGTGTCATCTATGCGATGGCCCAAGATGGCTTAATCTTCCGGTGAGTCGAGTTATTTTTGTATTTTCTATATACCCGTTACTAAACAAATAGGTAAAAGGGTATATTGTATGCGTTGCAATGTATGTAACAGGAAGAAGGCAGCATCTCCGACCCTATAAAGCAGCGGTGGGCACGAAATCTGAATTAGGGAGTACAACAGTAACAACTACAGCAACATTAACAGCGAGTCTTTTGTGCGACTTCTTGGAGTTGAATAGGCAGAAAAATAGTTGGGAGCAGTCGCTGCTCCCGGAGCCACTGTGTGCCCACCGCTGCTATAAAGTTTATATATTCTTGATCAGTATGAACAGCCCAGTCGATTTAGCCATGTCCGTCTGTCCGTCCTTGTGAGAATGTAAATCTTAGAGACTAAAAAGGCTGGAGCAACCAAATTCGGCACAGAGACTTCTATGAATCCCACGCAGAACAAGTTTGATTTTAATTTTTGCCACTACACGTCAGTTTTTATGATATTACGAATTTTTTGGTAGTTAACAGGGACCGTAAATAAAAAAAAGTGGTCTGAATTTCCGCCTTGATTTTTAAATTTATGATTTTTCCTTTATTCTTCACTGATAATCATTATTTTTGAGTCATTTTATAAAACATAGACGGTAATTATTTTTTTTGATCAAATAAAAAAAAAACTCAAAAATAATGATTATTAAAATAAAACACAGCAGCTCATTAAAAATAAATATAATACATTTTTTAAATTGAGCTTTTCTGTTGAGTTTTATGTTGAGCGAAAAAAATAAAAATCATTAATAATCATTATTTTGTTTTTATTTTTTTTTATCAAAAATAATGATTACGGTCTAAGTTTTATAAAATTATATAAAAATAAAGATTATCAGTGAAGAAAATGGTAATTGTTAAATCCCTGCGGATAATTTTTTTAAAAAATAAAACAGAAAAACATTAGAAAGAGCGCGATTTATGTTATGATTAATTTAGGTGAAAAAATTTTAAGGAGGTCACCGCTAGCTTTTTTTAAAATAAATTTTTAATTCCTAGTGCAAAATAAGCGTTTGCATTGGGCAAATTGTCACTAATATGATACGTTTACCAACACTACATTTTCTCTCACATGTCAACTCTCTATTTTAGTGACAACATGCACAAAAAAACCATGCAAAAGTTAATTTTGCATTATAACTTTAAAAATCAATTTAAAAAAAAAATAGTGGTGACCCCCTTAGAATTTTACCACCTAAATTCATCATAAATCGCCCTCTTTCTAGGGTTTTTTTTATATTTTTATAATAAATTATCCGCAGGGATTAAACAATTACCAAGAAAATTGTTAAAAATTAAAATATAATCATTATCATGTAATTTTATAGTATAATTTATAATGCTTACGATCCCTGGCAGTTAACGTTATCTATTATTAAAAGCTATCATCCTACATCATCGCAACAAGATCGGCCAAACAGAACAGTAGTAATGGCTGTTTTAAGTTTCAAGTAGTATAACTGCCTAAAAGTATGCAATACATTTTTTTAAATGTATATTTAAATTGGAACGAGTATTCCATAGTCAGAAACTCGAATATGGCCTTTGCCGCATGTTTTATTTTAAAATTCTGTATAATCTAATGATATTTATGTAAGAATGAATGAATATTGAAATGTAGACAAACACAAAACTAAGTAATTTCACAGCGGTATAGTACTTTTAATGTTTCACGTTGAATGTACAGTTCTCAACTGAGCTCTCTGTCGAGCTACGTTAGGGTCGTAGACCCTGAATGTACGTCGCCTACTAGGCCATACTACTACTTTCCCCATTTACATTTATTAATGATATTGCTAATAATTGTGCACAGACAACTGTCGCATCTGTGGCAACGGACAAATGTGCCTGGACTGGCGACGATTGGCAGCGGATTGGCAGCTGCTCTGGTGGCGCTCACCGTCCGCCTGGACATTCTGGTCGAGATGATGTCGATTGGGACACTGTTGGCCTACACTCTGGTGTCCACCTGTGTGCTCGTCCTGCGCTATCAGCCGCACAGTACATCGCTGGTGGAACTGCTGCCGGCACAGCTGAGGACGCCACTGGCGCCCGGCACGGCGACAGATCCGCACGCCCGGCCATCGGAGGTGCTGGAGCCGAACAAGCTGACCATTAAGCGGGTGACACGCGGCATGTCCGATTCGGATGATTCGTTTATCGACGACAGTCCCGAGGGCTATTTGGGCGGACGGGATGATCAGTTTCTGGTGTCGGACCGGCAAGAGAACAAGTTCTATGGCAGTGTTCATGGCGCTCCAACTGGACCCACTGGACAGGCGACGGCCTTCGATACGATGGGCTTGAATTTCATCACGCGAAAGATACATGACTATGCGTACCTGTGTCCCGGCTTCTTTCCCTGGATCAATCCCGGCCAGGCGACCTCTGAAAGTGGTAAGTACTTGTTGAATAAACGCTTAAAAAGACTTTTTTTGAATCGAAATTTTATTTTATACTCAACTATAAAACACTTTGATTGAACTTTAAAACATTCTCTCAAACTTATCAAACAAATTTTGAAATTGTGAAAAAAAATTGAATCAGAATATTTTTAAATTTTATTTGTATGTGGCGAAAACATACCTGTAAATTTCGATTAGAATTACTAATCAATAAGATTAGTTTTGGAAATAATCGTAGTGACTATAAAATTCACTGTTGAAAAATTTGTGATTATTTAATGATAACGATTAGAAAAAATCAGAAATAATCAAAAATTATTACAACTATTCAAAAATAATCAGAAAAAATCCAAAATAATCTTTTTGAGCATTCTGATTATTTTTGATTTTTTTCTGATTATTTCTGATTATTTCTGATTATTTTTGATTATTTATGACTATTTAGTAAAATCAAATTATTTTAAATTTTCACAATCAAAGTAGCTAAAATAATCAGAAAAAATCAAAAATAATCCGAAATAATCAGAAAGAGTATTTTTGATTATTTTTGTTTTTTTCTGATTATTTTTGAATAATTGTAATAATTTTAGATTATTTTTGGCTTTTTTTTTTTTAATCGTCATCATAATTTTGTCATTATTTCGACTTTTAAACAAATATAATCTAATTACTAATGATTATGATTACTAATCATTATTTAACAGGTATGGCTGAAAAAAACTGAATCATATATTTTTCATATTTCATTTGGAAATATTAATTTTGAAATTGCAAATGTTGAATAAATGACATAACCACAAAATTGATATATTCTAGTTGAATAAAAATAAAATTGTTGATAAAAATTATTGAATCCAGGGATCGGAAATAAGAATTATGAGAATCTTTATAAACTTTTATTTTCAGTTTATATTTAAAAATCAGAGTATAAAAGTTAATTATACATTTTTATTACAAAAATTGAAAATAAAAATTATTATGCAATTTTTATTTTATAAGTTGAAAGCTAAAAATTGAAGGTAAATGTTTTTTAATTAATTTTAAATGTCTATACATTATGATTTTAAAATAAAAATTGAAATTTAATTATTTTAATTAATTTTAAATGTCTATAAATTATGATTTTAAAATACAAATTTTAATTGAATTAAAATTTTATAATTTTTTCTATTTAGAATGTAAAATGAGAGTTTTCTTTTAAGTTTTTTTTTATAAAATTCAACAAATACCTTTAGTCTAATAATTTATTTATGAAAAATTATAATCGTTACGGTTGAATCAAAGTGTTAAAAGTGAGATTTATAGTGAAAAACTATATTTTGTTTTTTTTGTTTTTCTCAATGAAGGCAAATGAAAATTTGCCT
>JBAMBL010002203.1:0-10786 GCA_037043405.1 Drosophila subquinaria | reverse complement strand
GGAATCCCTCGCCGCCGTCTCAGCCAGTTGGTGCATAGGAGCACGCATTGGCAATTGGATAAAGGCCAAGAGATGGCCCGCCGCAGGGATAC
Source organism: Drosophila subquinaria (assembly GCA_037043405.1). Classification (NCBI taxonomy): domain Eukaryota; kingdom Metazoa; phylum Arthropoda; class Insecta; order Diptera; family Drosophilidae; genus Drosophila; species Drosophila subquinaria. The sequence goes on along the minus strand of JBAMBL010002203.1, from coordinate 10,694 downwards.
GCCATCGTCGCTGTCATCAACAGGATGAGCATAAGGATATGGATGCAGAGTTGCGTCCAGGAGTTGCCGAAGGATCTCGTCCACGATCTGCCGCCACCGCTGGAGCTGCCACTTGCTCCAGCATGCGGTATGATGTGGACGATGAATTGCTGCCATAATTTTGTTGCAGCTGCTGCTGCCTATTGAAGCAATTGATTGCAAAACAAAGTGCTGCCAGACACGGCGCTGCCATGCGTTGCATGTGGCAGCCACTTTGCTGCATGCCTCAACCGAAGCGTTCGGGAGTTGCCGCATGTGTTGTGTGTGCTTTTTCAGCGTGTATAGCAGGTAAGCGATATACCTGAAAATACTTGGAAACTTTATATTAATGATATTTAATAATAAAATTTTTATGCATTTCAGGTATTTTGGTGCTTGCCAAGGATCAGCCTGGAGCTCACAAGTGCCACTAGAATGGGCATTTTGTGGGCGAGGCTGGAAGAGGAGGGCCCATAGCTGCTTGCCAGATGCAGATTGCCAGTGTTGCTGCCACATAGGCGTGGCAGCCGACATGTGGCAATTGGGAAGGACGCCGTTTATTTTCAACATTTGCAAGGCTGTTTCGCTGCCAGTGTATTGGCCAACTGGAGTTGCTGGATCGCACTGGTGCTGCTGATGTTGATGCTGCTGCTCCTTGTTCCGCCGCTGCATTTCGCCGTGTTGCATGCAACATTTTGTAGCAAGTTGGTTTTGCAGATGCTTACTGGTGAGTCTTTCTGCTGTATTATTCTGTGCTATTGCCAGTTTGTTGCCTTTTGGCTGATTTTGTGCCATTTCTATTTTCATGTGTGTATGCTGCTGTTGTTGCTGCTGTTGCTGCTGCTGCTGCTGAGCAATTAATGGATTTTCCTGGATAATTTCATTGTGATTTGGATTGGACTGCCGCCGGTCGATGTTATTGTCATCTCCATTTATCTGTGATTCTGGCCAGCATTGTTCAATGAATTGCTGTTGTTGCGTTTGCGAAAGCAAACTGACTGGATATTGCTCGCTGTGCTCGAGATGCATGTATATGAGTTGGCATCTCGAGTGCGATTTATCCTGGAATCGCTTCTCATGCGACAGTGGCGTCCATATTGAGCGTGCTTGGCAACTGCATGTGAAGCCAAATGAATAAGTATCCATTTCTGTTTTTAAATTCGATTTTATTGTATCTTCGACATTTAATGCTTTATTATATACGCAGGTTTCCGGAAAATGACAATTGAAGTGCTTTTCAACGATCTCTGGCCCTATCGAATATGCGATCTTGAAGGTGTCGCTCCATCGAAGATCCCAGATGTCTGGATCGACATCTTGGACGACGACCTTGGCGGCAGCCTCCAGAGTGGCGTTCTTGTTCTTCTTCATCATCTTCTTCTCATCCAGAACTTTATCCAGGTAAGTGTGTTGTAATAATTTTCTTTCCTTTCCATTTTTAATTGCTTTTTGTTTTACTGCTGTTGTTGTAGTTGTTGTTGTTGTGGCAGCAGCAATGGCAGTATTAATTGGCTTTATATTTTTAATATTATTGTTGTAGTGGCAGTGAGCGTATTTGCTTGTCTTGCTTCTTGTTGTTTTTATTCTACTCATTTCTATTTTCATTGGCTGATTTTTGAGTGCTGCTCTCAGCAATGGTGTCCACAGACATGTCATTTGGATTCGGAGAGGCGATCCTGACAATCGGCTCAATATGAGTTGGCCGTTGCTGTTGTTGTTGTTGTGGAGTTTGCTGTGGAGTAGTAGGAAGTAGCCTAGACAGCATATCTCTTATTATCTCCAGCATGGCATCCATTTTCTGGCCCATAAGGGCAATTGTATGCGTGTTTTGCTGAATGGCCAAGCTCAAGCAGTCATCTGGCTGCGAGTGTTGCCCAGTTTGTTGCTCTTCTGCTTGTTGTTGTTGCTCAGCACGTAGCTTCGCTTGAAAATTACTCAAATGCCGGCTAGCAGGCCCAGATGCGCTCTGCTCCTGTGGCTTGATGACATTGCCATTGCCAGCCCTGGCAACTTGGCTATATGTTGGCTGCTTATTCTGCTTGTTATTGCTGTTGCCCTTGTTGGGCGTAAATTGCTGCATCTTTTGCTTTTGTTGTTGTTGTTGCTGCTGCTGATGCTTTTGTTTATGCTCCTGCTTCTTATGCATTGGCTGCTGTGGTTTTTGTTGTTGCTGCTGCTGCTCCTGCTGCTGCTGTTTATTAAAAGCAACTTTTTGTTGCTGATGTGGCTTCCGTTGTTGTTGTTGTTGTTGTTGCTGCGGCTTTTGTTGCTGCTTTTTGGCAGAATATTGCTGCTGTTGTTGTTGTTGTTGTTGTTGATGTTTTTGCTGTTGCCTCTGTTGCTGTTGATGTTGCTTAGGCTTTGGCGTTAGTGGCTGCTTTTGTGTATGATGTCTTTTCCTTGCAGGTATAACTGGCATGATTTTGCTGAATGATAATGATGATAGCCCATTCTGCAAGACATTTGCCATCTCTGCCCTGGCCTTATTAGTGGCCAGTTTGGACTGTTCCTCCTTGAACACGCGACATCCCTTATAGCAGGCAACGTGTGCACCATGACAATTGGCACACTTGGCTGGTGTGCTTCTTGGCTTGGTGCACACAGTTGTTGCATGATTTTTAGCGCATTTCAAACACACGAACTGGCGGCGGCAATAGTTCTTGGAGTGTCCAAATGCCTGGCACCTATGGCATTGGACTGGATCCATTTTTGGCCTCTGTTTCTCGACGCTGACATTCTGGCTGCCAAGACGCTCGAGTTTTAAAATGGTCTCGTTCTTGCCATCCATAGTTGGCTGCAACTCCACCTCAAAAAGATTCATCGGCCTACCCGTGTATCGATGCTGCATCACACGGATGAATCGTGGCGTGTATCCCTGAGCGGTCAACTGATCATGGATCCATTTGCGTTCCGTTGTGGAGTGAAGGTGTCTAATGACAATACGGTAGCCACGCTCCCTACGCAATTGATGCGTATGCAGCTCCGTATTGTCATTATCTAGTTCAGTGGAGATTTTATTATAAATTTCCATGCTGTTGCAATGCAGCCTTATAGCTCCATTTTGTGTGCATTTTGTAGTGTAGCCGTTTGTGACACCCTCCAATTTGTTGAGGCGATCCAAGAGTGGCTGGATTTGGTCAATTTTTGGCAGGAACAAAGTTGGAATTTTTGTGCTTTTAACCAAATTCCATTTTTGTTGTTGCTTTCGTTGTTGCTGCTGTTCATCAAGTAATCTCCGTTGCTCAGTGAAAAATGCATCCAGATCGCTTGGAGTGCTTTGTTGCTGACTATTTTTGTTGTTGTTGTTGTTGTTGCTGCTCTTGTTGCCAGGTGCAACATTAATGGCTGCAGCATTGCTGTTGTTGCTGTTGTGATTATTAATCTCATTATTGCTGACTAATGTTTTATTTTCATTATTATTTGCAGCCAATGGCATCGCGGCTGGAGTATGTGGAATGGGATCCTGATCCATAATGAGGTCACCAATTGCCTCCTCCTCATCAGATGTACTCTGCCATGAGTCATCTGGATTGGAGGGAGAGGAGTAGCAGCTCATGTCATCAAATGTAATGTCAGGATCCGACATGTCATAGGCAGGATCATCATCTCCAAAACCTATGTCACTATCGTTCATAAAAGTGTCGGGATTTTCGCCAAAGCGTTTTAGAATTTGGATAAATTCTTGCTCCATCCCAGGGTGGTGGTGGTGGCGCTTGGCGACTCGCATGTATTGCGTTTTGCATTTGCGCTTTAGCCCGACATTAATGGCTGCCTTGCGTTTCTTTATTTTAGTGGCTCTTGATGGCATTTTGGGGGGAATATTTTTAATATAAAAATTTCGCTCACCCAAATTGTTTTCTTTTTCAGATTTGGCTGCTGCTGCTGCTGCTGCTAGTCTCACTCCTGTTGGAGCAATGGATGGAGCTGCTGCTGATGCTGTTGTTCCAGACAAAGCCGGTGAGATTGCTGCCAATGTTGCTGCTGCTGCTGCTGCTGCTGGATTGCCGTGCTGTTGCTGCTGGCGTTGTTGCTGCTGGTGTTGCTGCTGCTGCTGTTGGCTTTGTTGCTGCTGCTGGCGTTGCTGCTGCTGCTGCTGTTGCTGTTGGATCCACAGTTGCTGCTGCTGCTGCTGCTCATTTAGCAATAGTGGCGATTTGTTCCTGACAGTCTTTGCAGACGCCAGTGAGTCAGCAGTCGTCGTCTCATCCGCATCGTCATCGTCCTCCAGCATTGAGTTGATGAAATCAATACCAAAGGACGAGACGACCGGAGAGATTCGACTATCTGATGTTGATGACGATGATGACGACGATGGAGGCGACAATGGCGATGATGTGATGTCCACAATGGCGTCCAACTGTTCATCACCTGATTTGTTGCTGTTGCTGTTATTGTTGCAGCTCCTGTTGTTGTTGTTGCAGCTGCTGATATTCCTGCTGTTGTTGTTGTCCGCCAAAAATTGTTGGAGGTTATTATTTTTGGCGGCAACAACAGGTCGCTTCACTTCAGTTTTTGGCGGCATTATTGTTTGTTGCTGCGCCAGCAATGGCGACGCCGATTCACCGCTAAATAATGGCGGCGATGGCGTCTTTCTCCACGTCTTCTTTGCACCAACTTTCGTTGGTGCATTTGGCGCCTTATTGGCCAATTTTGGCGCAATTGTTGGCGTTGTTGTTGTTGTTGCTGGCGGTGGCGGTGTCGGCGTCAGCCTTGGCGTCGGCGTCGTCGATTTTCTTGGTTGGCGTCTTTCCATATTTTGCACAATTTTCTGATGATTTTTATTTTTCATCATTTCTTGCTGCTGTTGATTTTTTGTCATTTTTTTTGTCACTTTTTCATTTGTATTAATGTCAGTCTTTTCCAGATAATTGTCTTTTATTTGTCAAGTGATTATATTTTTTTTTATGTCACTTTTCGTTAATTGTTTATTTTTAATTTTTCCAATAATTTTCTTTCAGGACTTTACATGTATGATGCACACACACAGGGGGGGGACTCATAGACAATTTTGTCGAATTGGGTACGAAAAAATACATAGAAGGGACATATGCATAATGCAACAAAAAACACTTAACACTTAACATCAAGTGTGCAATGCAGTTGACTCTCTTGTAAAATTTTCCAAATTCAACTTGGTGGCTTTAAATTAATTTTTTCTTCTCTATTTAATTTAATTTCTCTTTCAGGACAAAATCTACATGTATACTAGAACATATATACATGTAGTTGCACACGGGTAAATTGTATTTTAGACAAAATTGATTTTTTTCTAATATTTTAGAAATTATTTGCTTTTAATTGTATTTTTTATTAATTATTGAAATTATTTTCTTTTCTTTTCATTTCAGCTTCTCAGTTTTTATTAATTTTATTAATTTTATTAATTTGTAAATTTATTGTAAATTTATTGTAAATTCACTGTCGTGTTGGCTTTTATTAATTTATTTAATAAAATTGTATTATATGTTTTGCAATTATTGGTATTTTATTTCATTTTTATTTAGTTAATTGGCTGCCATTTGGCTGGTCGTCATTTTTTCTTTCCTTTTATAGTGCAAAGTCTGCACAGTTTGAGAAGCGTTGCATTCTCTTTATCGTTAGTCACTGCGTATTGGTGTTGGTGTTGGTGTGTAATGGCTGCTGCTGCTTGGACTTTGGAATTTCTTTCTTTTGCTTTCTTTTCCACCCTTGTAGAAAATTAAAATGGCCACTTTTTTCGTTTATAAAAATATGCACTTTTTCAGTTTATTAATTATATATAAATTATATATTTTTTTTTCCCCCTCTCTCTCTCTCTTGGAGTTTTCTATTGATTATTGTCGTCGTCGTTGTATTATATATAATAATAATTTACAAGTGTCATATTTTCTAGTTGCTAGTTACAATAGTTTTTCACAATTAATTGGTATTAAGTATTAATTTAGTTTTGTAAATCACACGTAATTTGTTTGGCTTTTTTTTTCTGTTTTGTATGTTGCCAGCAGCTAAATGTTGCTAAGCCGTCGCACGCACACACACACTACCGCACTTGGGATAATACTTATTCCCTTGTGGTAGGTTTTAAAGCCACTGCTCGTTGCAGTTTGGCTTAAGTTGACTTGAGTTGACTTAAGTTGAATTTTAATTTTTCTTTGCAGACGAGCGAGCAAAGAAAGAAATCACGTCCGACACGCTACGCTGACCGATTCGAATGCAAATTGCCAATTGCCAATTGCCATGCGAAGCATATCCTCTCTACTCTTTCCCAAGCATTCGGCTCAGGATAAGTGAGAGGATTGTTGTTGTTGTTGGTGGTCAATATTCAAAAAGTAGCGGTCATTTGTTCGTGTCTCTCTCTCAACACTCGCTGTTGCTGTTAATGTTAGGAAAAAAGTCATTTACATTATGGGCACTCCGACTGCTAACAGTAACAGTTTTCTGTTACTTAGCAGTGTGCATCGATACTTGTCGTGCATGGCCTACAATTGGAGTGTGAGTGTGAGTGTGTATGTGTGTGAGTGCGTCAACTTTTACAAAAACATGTGTGCAAATTGGGTAAGTTTATCTTTGTTAATTTTCCTCAATCTAACTGAGTGTTCATTACATTAACTTATTCTATAAACATTAATAACTGGTATTTTACAGGTAACAATCAAGTTAAACAGGGACATGGCATCATATTTACATGAAAGTGTTGGCTGGATGTGAGACTGCACAAAAGACAAACAGGTAACAATAAGCACAATAATGCTTACAATTTGACCAATTGTACAGACTCGCAGGTGCACACAAAAAACATGGAATTAATTGTGTCTTTTCTTTTCTTTTCAGGTTAAATGGCAAAGGTAAGTATATAAAAACTACTCTCGCTGGTAAGACTTTTTTCCCTGGTAAGTATTAATCAAAATATTTTAAAAAAAATCAAAGTGACTAATAAAAAATGACTTTCTATTTTCAGAGACGCAAACAGCTGTTTTAAATGGGCCTACAGGGGCTGCGTGTGTATTGGCAAGGTAAGTACATACATTATTTATATACAATTGACTATTTCAAAGATTATTTCTTCTCGTTCTTACAGCCTTTCTGTGGACCCTTGGTCGCCAGTCGCCGTGTGTTGGCCGCCATCGAGTTGTTGTGATCCCTCGACGCTGCTGCTCTTCTTCTTCCAGTTGGTGATTGTGATTGTGTTTGTGTTGTTGCTGCTGCCTTTGCCATGGCCAAGGCAAAGGTGGCATTGTTGTTGCCGATTGTGATGTGGAAATGCCCCAAATGAGCATCAAGTGTGTTGTGGCCAGCAGCAGCAGTACTGCAGATGCGCCCATATGCATCTGGGACTGCCACTGTGGCCACAGTGATTGTGCGTGTTTTGGCCAATCTGGCCGTCGTCGTTGATGCTGCTGCTGCTGCCGCTGCTGCTGCCGCTGCTGCTGCTTCTGTTCCGGTTGATGGTGATGCTGATGGCTTCCTGTTGCCCAGGAGGGACAGCAGAAGCCATGTAGTTGCCTCATGGACAACTGTCCATGAGATGAAGGATGCCACAGGGTGCCGAGTGTCAGCCGCCACGCCTCGCTATTGCCACCCAGATGGCAATTGGATTTTGTAGACAGCATCTGTGGCCTGTGCCGGAATGGTTGCTGCTGCTGCGGCTGCTGCTGCTGTTTTTGGTCCATTTGAGGATTTCTCGACAGGATTAGTGGCTTCCAGGTGGACCAGAAGTGACCCAACTGGAGGAATTTTGGTTTGCCCGTCATCGTTGTTGTATTTCTTTGCAGGCATTGATGCCTGCAAATAATCAAAAATGTGTATTTTACAAATTCTAATAATTTCTCACACGTTTGCAGGTGCTGCCAGGAAAGATGCCCAATGGACAGCCAGTTGCCGTGAAAACGGCATTTTGATGCACCCGGCACATGGAGAATCAATTGCTGCAGCTCAGGAGAACTCCCTCGCCGCCGTCTCTGCCAGCTGGTGCGTATGGGAACGCACTGGCAATTGGATGATGATGCTGCATCAGGGTATGAGCCACCGTCGTCGTCGCCATCGCCGTCGTCAGCGCCAGTATGGCCATATGGATGTGGAGTGCCATCGAGGAGCTGCTGCCACAGGAGTTGCCACAGTGAGTTGTTGCATTTGTTGTTATTGTCCACAATCTGCCGCCACCGCTGGAGCCGCCACTTGCTCCAGCATGCGGTATGATGTGGACGATGGAATGCAGCCAATGTTTGTTTGGCCCTTATTGGGCAACGGATTTGTGCGTCATGTTGTTCTTGTTGTTGTTGCCAGATCGCAGCAACGGCTTTGTGGCATGCCTCCACAATTTCGACAACAAGCCACAGGAGTTGCCAGATCGTGTTTTTCTGTGTTGCAAGCAGGCAGAAAGTGGACCTGCAAGAACTAGTAAAATTCACATTAATAATGTTTAATGTAATTTTTGTTTTCTTCTTTATTTTCAGATGCCGCCAAAGGATGTTCCCATTTGCCAGGGTGCCGTGAGAACGGCATTTAGATTCGCCTGGATCATTGGGAAGGAGTCGCCGCTGCTGCAGAGGAATCCCTCGCCGCCGTCTCAGCCAGTTGGTGCATAGGAGCACGCATTGGCAATTGGATAAAGGCCAAGAGATGGCCCGCCGCAGGGATACGCCATCGTCGCTGTCATCAACAGGATGAGCATAAGGATATGGATGCAGAGTTGCGTCCAGGAGTTGCCGAAGGATCTCGTCCACGATCTGCCGCCACCGCTGGAGCTGCCACTTGCTCCAGCATGCGGTATGATGTGGACGATGAATTGCTGCCATAATTTTGTTGCAGCTGCTGCTGCCTATTGAAGCAATTGATTGCAAAACAAAGTGCTGCCAGACACGGCGCTGCCATGCGTTGCATGTGGCAGCCACTTTGCTGCATGCCTCAACCGAAGCGTTCGGGAGTTGCCGCATGTGTTGTGTGTGCTTTTTCAGCGTGTATAGCAGGTAAGCGATATACCTGAAAATACTTGGAAACTTTATATTAATGATATTTAATAATAAAATTTTTATGCATTTCAGGTATTTTGGTGCTTGCCAAGGATCAGCCTGGAGCTCACAAGTGCCACTAGAATGGGCATTTTGTGGGCGAGGCTGGAAGAGGAGGGCCCATAGCTGCTTGCCAGATGCAGATTGCCAGTGTTGCTGCCACATAGGCGTGGCAGCCGACATGTGGCAATTGGGAAGGACGCCGTTTATTTTCAACATTTGCAAGGCTGTTTCGCTGCCAGTGTATTGGCCAACTGGAGTTGCTGGATCGCACTGGTGCTGCTGATGTTGATGCTGCTGCTCCTTGTTCCGCCGCTGCATTTCGCCGTGTTGCATGCAACATTTTGTAGCAAGTTGGTTTTGCAGATGCTTACTGGTGAGTCTTTCTGCTGTATTATTCTGTGCTATTGCCAGTTTGTTGCCTTTTGGCTGATTTTGTGCCATTTCTATTTTCATGTGTGTATGCTGCTGTTGTTGCTGCTGTTGCTGCTGCTGCTGCTGAGCAATTAATGGATTTTCCTGGATAATTTCATTGTGATTTGGATTGGACTGCCGCCGGTCGATGTTATTGTCATCTCCATTTATCTGTGATTCTGGCCAGCATTGTTCAATGAATTGCTGTTGTTGCGTTTGCGAAAGCAAACTGACTGGATATTGCTCGCTGTGCTCGAGATGCATGTATATGAGTTGGCATCTCGAGTGCGATTTATCCTGGAATCGCTTCTCATGCGACAGTGGCGTCCATATTGAGCGTGCTTGGCAACTGCATGTGAAGCCAAATGAATAAGTATCCATTTCTGTTTTTAAATTCGATTTTATTGTATCTTCGACATTTAATGCTTTATTATATACGCAGGTTTCCGGAAAATGACAATTGAAGTGCTTTTCAACGATCTCTGGCCCTATCGAATATGCGATCTTGAAGGTGTCGCTCCATCGAAGATCCCAGATGTCTGGATCGACATCTTGGACGACGACCTTGGCGGCAGCCTCCAGAGTGGCGTTCTTGTTCTTCTTCATCATCTTCTTCTCATCCAGAACTTTATCCAGGTAAGTGTGTTGTAATAATTTTCTTTCCTTTCCATTTTTAATTGCTTTTTGTTTTACTGCTGTTGTTGTAGTTGTTGTTGTTGTGGCAGCAGCAATGGCAGTATTAATTGGCTTTATATTTTTAATATTATTGTTGTAGTGGCAGTGAGCGTATTTGCTTGTCTTGCTTCTTGTTGTTTTTATTCTACTCATTTCTATTTTCATTGGCTGATTTTTGAGTGCTGCTCTCAGCAATGGTGTCCACAGACATGTCATTTGGATTCGGAGAGGCGATCCTGACAATCGGCTCAATATGAGTTGGCCGTTGCTGTTGTTGTTGTTGTGGAGTTTGCTGTGGAGTAGTAGGAAGTAGCCTAGACAGCATATCTCTTATTATCTCCAGCATGGCATCCATTTTCTGGCCCATAAGGGCAATTGTATGCGTGTTTTGCTGAATGGCCAAGCTCAAGCAGTCATCTGGCTGCGAGTGTTGCCCAGTTTGTTGCTCTTCTGCTTGTTGTTGTTGCTCAGCACGTAGCTTCGCTTGAAAATTACTCAAATGCCGGCTAGCAGGCCCAGATGCGCTCTGCTCCTGTGGCTTGATGACATTGCCATTGCCAGCCCTGGCAACTTGGCTATATGTTGGCTGCTTATTCTGCT
>JBAMBL010002200.1:0-19192 GCA_037043405.1 Drosophila subquinaria | reverse complement strand
TCTCGAGTGATGTACTAGGTTTTCTGCCAGTTGCTGCGCGCTCAAATTGTCGCCATACAAAACGTTGGTGTGTCCAAAATTGCCGCAGCCGATTTCTACTATTAGTCTTCGTAAAACGATAGCCTCCTTGAACGCCGTTGACAGAGCCATGTATTCTGTTTCGGTACTGCTGAGAGCCACACTTTGTTGCTTCTCGGACTTCCAAGAAATGGGACCTCCAGCCAGATAGAAAGTGTATCCCGTAAACGATTTGCGATCTGTCTGGTCGCCCGCCCAGTCGGCATGTACATAACCCATAAAGGCCTGCTCGCACTTCTTATAGTGCAGCTTGCAGTCCTGTGTTCTGGCCAAGTATCTCAGCAGATGTTGAACCGCTGCCATATGCTCGATATGTGAATCCTGATTCCGTTGTGCCAGTTTAGTTACTGAGTGTATAATGTCTGGTCTCGTAGACATCCCAATTTACATCAATTTGCTAATAATTTATTGATACGAAGTAACGTCCACCTTCTGGCATTAATTGTTACGACAAGCAACCTAATGACCAGGTTCTAGTGGAGTAGCCGTTGATCTGCATTTCTCAATACCATGTCGCTGCAGGAACTCTTGAATGTATTGCGTCTGGAATACCGTGATGTCGCCTAGATAACCTTCCCGTACTTCGATACCCAGGAATAGCCTTTGTCCACACATTCAAACGATTTCGAAATCTTCGCCTTGATGTTAAGTAAACCGTTCTTATCCTGACATGCGATAATCAGATCATCCACGTAGACCAGTATTAATGCCAGATTATCCATATTCTCATTCTTATACAAACAGGTTTCATTTGTACACGGAACAAAGCCAATCTTGCGTAACACTCCGTCGAGTTTTGCGTTACATTCCCTTCCTGCTTGTTTCAATCCGTAGATCGTTTTCTTCAGCAACAACACCTTGATAAGCTGATTGACATCCTTGTATCCACATGGTTGTTTCATGAATACAGTATCTGTCAGATCACTGTTGAGGTAGGCAGTGCATACATCCATCTGATGTAGGTACAAATTTAGCTCCACTGCTAAAGCCAATATTAGACGTATACTCTCCAGTCTGCATATCGGTGAGAACGTCTCCGTATAGTTGACTCCGTATTCTTGTGCACATCCCTATGCTACAAGCCGTGCTTTGTAGCGTTCCACTTCGCCATCAGCGCCACGTTTGATGCTATAGACCCATTTGCTCCCGATAGCTCACTGCCGGCTGGCAAGTCTGTTAGCTGCCATGTCTGGTTCTTTTTCCGTAGCCTCACGCCAAAATTCTGCATCGGTGCAGCCAATTGCATCCTCGTTGGTCACAGGAATTGATACTTTTGGCCTGCCTGGCCCAACACGCTCTTCCTCAGCACTTAGAAAGCCCTCGTTTATGCCGACGTTGTCTTCGTTGTGTGAGCTTTTGTCATTGTTTATGCCGATGTTGCCATTGTCGTATGAGCCTTCATCGTCTTCTCTGTCATCTTTTTCGTCGGTTGGCTATTCTCCGGCTAGATCCAGATCAAAGACTGACTTCTCTGAATGTCCTAGATAAGCGTCACCTTGTTCATCGAAAAGCACATCTCTTTTCTCGACGACTTGTCCACAGCTCGGATCATAAAGACGATAGCCTTTGGCAGTCCTTGAGTAACCGACCACTCCTTGCCTTTAGCTTTAAACTTGGTCCGGCGATGACCCTTGTCCAAATCCACTGCAATAGAACCAAAAACTTTGAGATGACTTACTGAAGGTTTTTTACCGATTCACGCTTCCATTGGAGTTGTCTCATTCAGTGCTCACAATGACTCCTTCAGTCCAGAATGTACCAGCAAACATCGCGACATCTCAACAATCGTGCGGTTGGCCCTCTCCGCCACGCCGTTCTGTTGTGGTGTGTACGGAATCGTCAGCTGCCGTGCAATGCCGTTTGCCTTGAGGAACTCATCAAACGTTTTGTTGACGTATTCACGACCGTTGTCGCTGCGAATACACTTCATCTTCTTCCCAGTTTGCCGCTCGACCAGATGTTTAAACTCCACTAACTTTGAGAATACTTCATCTTTTCTTTTTATGAAGTAAACAAAGATTCTCCTCGATTTATCATCAAGAAATGTGAGAAAATATCGATTTCCTCCAAGCGATCGTGTCTCAAATGGTCCGCAAACATCCGAGTGAACCAATTCCAAAACATCAGATGCTTTGTTGTCACTTGAGCGTGGAAATTGTTGCACACACATACATATTTTGCACGATGTTAGTCAGGAAAAAATCTAAAATAATCCGAATACTGAAAAAGATTGTTTTTGATTATTTTTGATTTTTTCTGATTAACTTGAATAATTGTAATAATTTTAGATAACTTTTGATTTTATGTAATCGTAATCATTATTTAATTGGGCAAAGCCGAAAATAACCGTAGTTTAATCATTATTTCGACTTTTAAACAAAAATAATCTAATTACTAATGATTATGATTACTAATCATTATTTTACAGATATGCCATCATTACTATAAGCTAAATGCAATTATGAGGACAGTAGTGGGCTCTAGCTTTCAAATCTCGGAGAGCTTTGTCAAACGGGATTAGGTACCACAACTGTTGAAAAAAATTATTGCATAATTTTACATTTAAGATATTTTAAAAAATTTTAAAATAAAAACAAATAAAAATATATAAAATTTTTGTATGCAAAGGTATTGAGTCTTTTCCGCAATATTACTTGCTGCATAAGATCTCAATGGTATTGCACGCAGGCGAATCCCTAAGTAAAACACTCTCGCGTTGTAATTATGAACTGACATCGTTAATTGAGTTGTATGCGGTTTTAAAGGATTTCTTATGTACTCATACACAGAGTTAGATATGGTGTTAATATACTTCTGACTTCTTCCTACTTATTGTATTGTCTTATGTATTTATTTAGATAGAGTCGACAGTTGTCTTATGTTATGTTTGGTTCTCTCTTACTCATTGTCTAGTCTGATCTTATCTTATGTACTTATTATCTGACACATATATTTTACTTCATCTTACCCCTTGTGCTCTATGCTCTTATCTGCTCTACATATCTTTTACTCCTTGCACTCTATGATCTTACCTGCTCCCACATGCATGCAGGCACGCTTATGTTTATTTGATCTTTTTATTGCTGAGAACCGGGATCTCGGCCCGTGTGGTAATTCTATGCCGTCGTGACCTTTTTGTATCACTTGAGTGTTGCACATGTGGTGGCGCATTCCGAGGGTTGCTCAAAAAGTATGTTCATTTATGAACATTTTGCGGGGGGCCATGCATAAGTGGCTGTTCTTGGTGGTGATCCGAAGACTATATTAATATTTGTTTATCTATCTTAAATTGCCTTATTAACTATACACATTGTTCCTGAAGCTATCATTCCAAGAATTATTAGTGTTAAGGAGGTGTGTCCTGATACACAGTGAAATTCATTGTTCCTTATCAAGCTATCAAGTTTTTGTTCATCTTATAATTTCTTAATATTATTAATTTCTTCTACATTATTTATTAGCTTATTCGTTAAGCTAATAATTAATAATAATTAATAATTATTTAATTAAATGAAATATTATTTTCTAGCTTAACTAATGATGCTGCTTGATGTTGAATGTCATCCGCTATTGTAATTACTTGGGATGCGGTCAGTAAGTGTATGTCTTGACGGGCAGCGCCTCCTTCTTGTAGCTGCAAGATGCCTTGTGCTGATATTTGTAGCACTTGACTGTGTTGACTTCCGCAGGTCCATTTCAGAATTGGTTTGTTGAGATTTAAATAACCAAGTGTTTTGAAATAGCAGCTGGGTTCATATGTGCTCGGCTGCTACTTGTTAAAACTCGCATGCTGGATTTTTCCTTCTCCTGGGTGAGTTTCTTCTACTCGACCAAGTGGCCATTTTGTCGGACTTGTGCTCTTGTTTGTCAATAGTACTGTCTGTCCGACATCTAAGTCTGATGACTCTTTTTGCCATTTTAATCGTTTTTCCATATTTTCCAAAAGTTTGTTTTTATTTTCGATAGTAATTTCCAACGATCCGTTAACCAGATTTTCTTATCGCTTTCAATTTCGGGCATCTGCAACATCGGTCTTTTGATTAGAAAATTAGACAATTCCATTGGATATAACGGCCGAGAGTTCATTGTAGCTTCAATTTGTGATAGCCTGTCCTCGTTTTTGAGTCTTGTTCCGCTTGCTCCTGTTGTACACTTTTACTGTGCTTGGAGTCCTTAAGTTGATCGATCGTTTTTAGCTGTTTTAGTTAGTTTTGTTCTGCTTTACGTAGCATGCGTTCCTCATTGGTGCGTCCTTGTTTTCGCCTCTCCAGGGTTTGCTTCTCATTATTTTGCTCAACTTGGGCCACGGTTTTCTTGGTCTCCGTAACACCTTGGTGCCATCGCTCGTATCATTTTCGGCATGTCTAACGCTGTCCTTCTCTTCGCCTGTATCTTGCTCGTCCGTCTTCTGATCCTGCTTGTCATCTTTTTCCTGTTGCTGCTGCACCTGATCTGCTGAACTTTTTTGTGCGGTATGGAAAACAGATTCCAAGATGTCTTCCTTGCTGGATTTGTCATTTGATTGTGAGAGTTGTTCTGTTTTTTCTTCCCTTGTGTCTAGTTCTTCAGGTGTCTCTTCTTTTTGCTATTTAAATTCTATTATCCAAATCTCATCTTTTTCTTCGTTTAATGCTCTTTCGACGATTTTCTTATTTAATTCTGACATTATTTTATATTTTATAGCTTGAGTTCTCCCGAAGGCTCCATTCATAAAATAAACTGATCCCCAAAAGTACACAAATGTATCTTCCTGTAGAATTTGATGTTGTTTCTTGAACAATTCCCATTTCTCTTGAACTTTTGTTGTCTAATCCAAGCTTGGGCATTCGTCCTCTATTATTTGCTCGCTCCAGCTTTTTATTTGCGCGTATATGGCAAATTGACTAGCCTCCACTGCCTTGAGCTGTTCGCAAGAATAAACCATTTTGAATTATATTATTTTGTTTTTATTTAATTTTTTATTTTTTTTTAACAAACCGCTGCTGTGGGTTCCGTTTTCCACTTCAGTTTTTGCTGTTGCGCCGTTTATCTTGGGCTATCGTCCCTGATCCGCGCAGCTCTTTACTGCGTCGTCCAGGCCAGCGATACCCACGTCGCTTTCTTTTTTGCTGACCAGCTCTGATCCCACGCAGCTCTTTTTCCTACGTCGCCCAGTTGCTGATTCCCGCCGTTAAATACAAATTTTTCTTTTATTGCGCCGTTTTTCCTTGGTTGCTAACTCTGATTCCGCGCAGCTCTTTACTACATCGTCCAGGCCAGCGATACCCACGTCGCTTTCTTTTTTGCTGACTAGCTCTGATCCCACGCAGCTCTTTTTCCTGCGTCGCCCAGTTGCTGATTCCCGCCGTTAAATACAAATTTTTCTTTTATTGCGCCGTTTTTCCTTGGTTGCTAACTCTGATTCCGCGCAGCTCTTTACTACATCGTCCAGGCCAGCGATACCCACGTCGCTTTCTTTTTTGCTGACTAGCTCTGATCCCACGCAGCTCTTTTTCCTGCGTCGCCCAGTTGCTGATTCCCGCCGTTAAATACAAATTTTTCTTTTATTGCGCCGTTTTTCCTTGGTTGCTTACTCTGATTCCGCGCAGCTCTTTACTGCATCGTCCAGTCTAGTTGCTCCCACGTCGCTTACTTTGTTGCGCCGTTTATCTTTGGTTATCGTCCCTGATCCGCGCAGCTCCTTACTGCGTCGTCCAGGCCAGCGATACCCACGTCGCTTTCTTTTTTGCTGACTAGCTCTGATCCCACGCAGCTCTTTTTCCTGCGTCGCCCAGTTGCTGATTCCCGCCGTTAAATACAAATTTTTCTTTTATTGCGCCGTTTTTCCTTGGTTGCTTACTCTGATTCCGCGCAGCTCTTTACTGCATCGTCTAGTCTAGTTGCTCCCACGTCGCTTACTTTGTTGCGCCGTTTATCTTTGGTTATCGTCCCTGATCCGCGCAGCTCCTTACTGCGTCGTCCAGGCCAGCGATACCCACGTCGCTTTCTTTTTTGTTGATCAGCTCTGATCCCGCGCAGCTCTTTCCCTGCGTCGTCCAGTCGCTGATCCTTGCCGTTACAAATTTTCCTCAGCTTCGACACCGCGCCGCTCGTTTTACGCTTCGATGCTGATTCCTCCGCCGCTCTTATTCCAGCGTCGCTTGTCTTTTGTTGCTCCACCGCCGTTCGTCCAATCCCACGCTGCCGTCAATTGTAGTAGCAGGATATTATTATTATTATTTTTTTTTTTATAATCCCTTACTATGCCACGATGCACGACAGGTGCATTCAATGGACTTTCTCTGTGAGATACCGACTAAAGTATCTGCTACAGTTGGCAGTCACTGAGCTAGATTGCTCGAAGGACCATATGTATGCAAAGGTATTGAGTCTTTCCGCAATATTAATTGCTGTTATAGATCTCAACGGTAATGCACACACAATGCATACAAAAGTATTCAGTCTTTCCGCAATGTTAGTTGCTGTTAGATCTCAATATAATTGTACGCAGGCCAATCCCTAAGTAAAACACTCTCGAGTTATGATTATGAACTGACATCGTTTATTGAGTTGTATGCGGTTTTAAAGGATTCTTATGTACTAATAAACAGAGTTAGATATAGTGTTAATATATTTCTGACTTCTTCCTACTTATTGTATTGTCTTATGTATTTACTTAGACAGAGTCGACAGTTGTCTTGTATTATGTTTTGTTCTCTTTTACTCATTGTCTAGTATGATCTTATCTTATGTATTAACTATTTGACACATATCTCTTACTCCTTCTTACCCTTTGTGCTCTATGCTCTTATCTGTTCTACATATATTTTACTCCTTGCTCTCTATGATCTTATCTGCTGCCACATGCATGCAGGCTTGCTTATGTTTATTTGATCTTTTTATTGCTGAGAACCGGGATCTCGACCCGTGTGACCTTTTTGTGTCACTTGAGTGTTGCACATGTGGTGGCGCATTCCGAGGGTTGCTCAAAAACTATGTTCATTTATGAACATTTTGCGGGGGGCCATGCCTAAGTGGCTGTTGTTGGTGGTGACCCAAACTCTATATTAATTTTTCGTTTATCTGTCTTACATTTTTTTTATTATAAACATTATACCTACAGCTATCATTGCAATACTTATTAGTGTTAAGGATGGTTGACATGTCCTGTTTCTTAACCTAAAGTTATACAGTTTTGCCTAATATTTTCTTTATAATATTAAGTTATTAACTTAGTAGTTAGCTGTTATGTTATCTGATTGACTTTAGGTGCCAGTAAATCCTTCTTGTAGCAGCAACATGCCTATGCTGTTATTTGTAGCGCTTGACTGTGTTGACTTTCGCAGGTCTAGTTCGTTGAATATACCAAGTGTTTCGGGATTGTAGCTGAGTCCACATGTCTTCGGCTGCTACTTGTTGAAACTCGCATGCTGGATCTGTGCTTTGCTTTAACGTTGACATTTCCATGAGTATCTGCTGCACTCCTCCAGGGCCAGTTTCCCTTGCGTTGGCAGTGTTTGTTTTGGTTTCTTCTTTTCTTTCCATTTTTGCCAAAAATGTGTTTTCATTTTGGATAGTAATTTCCAACGATCCGTTAACCCGATTTTTTTATCGATTTGACTTTCGGTCATCTTCAGCATCGGAACGTCATTGAATTCCTTGTCCATCGGATATAATGGTCGATAGTTCATTATAGCTTCAATTTGTGCTAGCATGTCCACGTATTTGAGTGTGCTCTCTTCAATTCCTCCGAAGTGAGGACTTGCCGGCGGGATAAATTGACATTCTATCCTTTCCTTTTGCACCTCTTCCTTTTTTTTGGTGCTTTGTTTTCTTGGACTGCTTCTCTGTGACATTGTCTAAAGTGGTTTTCTCTCTGTTCTTTGGCTCCTTCTCGGCCTCTGCTTCTTGTTCCACTTGCTTCTCTTGTACGCTTTTATTATGCTTGGAGTCCTTAAGTTGATCGATCGTCTTTAGCTGTTTTAGTTTGTTTTGTTCTGCTTTACGTAGCATGCGTTCCTCATTGGTGCGTCCTTTTTTCCGCCTCTCCAGGGTTTGGTTTTCATTCTCTTGATCCTTTTGCGATACGGTTATCTTGGTTTCCGCAACGCCTTGGTGATCGCCGTCGTCCGTATCATTTTTGGCATGTCCAACGCTATCCATATTTTCGCCTGTCTCTTGCTCGTCCATCCTCTGCTCCTGCTCGTCATCTTTTTCCTGTTGTTTCTGCACCTGATCTGCTGAACTTTTTTGTGCGGTATGGAGAACAGATTCAAAGTTGTCTTCCTTGCTGGATTTGTCCTTTGATTGTGTGAGTTGCTCTGTTTTTTCTTCCCTTGTCTCTAGTTCTTCAGGTGTCTCTTCTTTTTTCACTTTAAGTTCTATTATCCAAATCTCATCATTTTCTTCGTTTAGTGCTCTTTCGATGATTTTCTTAATTAATTCTGACATTATTTTATTTTTTATAGCTTGAGTTCTCCTGAAGTCTCCATTCATAAAATAATCTGATCCCCAAAAGTATACAAATGTATTTTCCCATAGAATTTGATGTTGTTTCTTGAACAATTTCCATTTCTCTTGAACTTTTGTTGTCCAATCCAAGCTTGGACATTCGTCCTCTATTATTTGTTCGCTCCAGCTTTTTAATTGCGCGTATATGGCAAATTGACTAGCCTCTACTGCCTTGAGCTGCTCGAGAGTATAAACCATTTTGTATTTTTCTCGTGTCGCCGCACGGTACAATTTTGCGCTGCTGTGGGTTCCGTTTACCACTTTCCAGTGTAGCGCTTCTTTCCTTTTATTAGTTCTTCAGAACCGTATTTGTTTCTTGCGCCGCTATTTTGGGTTGTCAACTTCGACCCGCGCAGATCTTTTTCTGCGTCGTCCGATTGCTGATTCCCACGTCGCTTTCTTCTTCAACGTCCAGATGTTGTTTCAATCTAGTTGTTGCTTTTAGTTTATTTTTAGAAACTCATGTTCCAATTCGTTTTCCTCTGTAGTTTCGCCGAACCACTTTCTGAGTTGTTTTTATTTTTTGCTTGTGTCGCCGCACGTTGCAATGTTGCGCTGCTGTGGTTTTTGTTTACCACTTTCAAGCGTAGCGCCCTTTTTTTTTTTTAAATAGTTCTCCAGAACTATATGTTATTTTTCATTATTGCGCCGTTTTATTTTGGTTGCTAACTCTGATTCCGCGCAGCTCTTTACTACGTCGTCCAGCCTTGTTGCTCCCACGTCGCTTACTTTGTTGCGCCGTTTATCTTGGGTTATCAACCCTGATCCGCGCAGCTCTTTACTGCGTCGTCCAGTCCAGTGATACCCACGTCGCTTTCTTTTTTGCTGATCAGCTCTGATCCCACGCAGCTCTTTTTCCTGCGTCGCCCAGTCGCTGATTCCCGCCGTTAAAGACAAATTTTTCTTTTATTGCGCCGTTTTTTCTTGGGTTTCCAACACTGATCCCGCGCAGCTCCTTACTGCGTCGTCCAGTCGTTGTTCCCACGTCGCTTACTTGTTGATCAGTTCTGATCCCGCGCAGCACTTTTCCTGCGTCGTCCAGTCGCTGATCCTTTCGTTGAAGATCTTCCTCAGCTTCGACACCGCGCTGCTCGTTTTACGCTTCGATGCTGACTCCCTCGCCGCTCTAATTCCAGCGCCGCTTGTTGTTTGTTGCTCCACCGCCGTTCGTCCAGTCCCACGCTGCAGTCGATCGTAGTGGCAGGATATTATTTAATTTATTTTTATTATTATCCCTAACTTTGCCACGATGCACGACAGGTGCAAACAATGGACTTTCTCTGTGAGATACCGACTAAAGTATCTGCTACAGTTGGCGGTCACTGAGCTAGATTGCTCGAAGGACCATATGTTAGCAAAGCTATTGAGTCTTTCCGCAATATCAATTGCTGTTATAGATCTCAAATAGTATTGCACACACAATGCATACAAAGGTACTAAGTCTTTCCGCAATGTTAGTTGCTGTTAGATCTCAATATAATTGTACGCAGGCCAATCCCTAAGTAAAACACTCTCGAGTTATGATTATGAACTGACATCGTTTATTGAGTTGTATGCGGTTTTAAAGGATTCTTATGTACTAATAAACAGAGTTAGATATAGTGTTAATATATTTCTGACTTCTTCCTACTTATTGTATTGTCTTATGTATTTACTTAGACAGAGTCGACAGTTGTCTTGTATTATGTTTTGTTCTCTTTTACTCATTGTCTAGTATGATCTTATCTTATGTATTAACTATTTGACACATATCTCTTACTCCTTCTTACCCTTTGTGCTCTATGCTCTTATCTGTTCTACATATATTTTACTCCTTGCTCTCTATGATCTTATCTGCTGCCACATGCATGCAGGATTGCTTATGTTTATTTGATCTTTTTATTGCTGAGAACCGGGATCTCGACCCGTGTGACCTTTTTGTGTCACTTGAGTGTTGCACATGTGGTGGCGCATTCCGAGGGTTGCTCAAAAACTATGTTCATTTATGAACACCTTCTATCAACCTTATGTTGTTTTTTTTTAATTTAAAAAATTGTGAAAAGTATGAAATTATATTTTTTCTCTAAATAAATGTATTTTCTTAAAGCAAAACCATTTTTTAATTTATTCGGCCAATAATTTTGAAATTAAAAGCAAAAGCATGAGCATATGGGCATTTCCACAGAAAGGTCCACCGTGGCCAAAAACGTAAAATTGATCAAAAATTCACATCTTTTGAAATTTTCTTCCAGAAATGTATTTAAGTTATTTATTTAAGCAATATACACTGGAAAAAATTCAATAGGATGAACATATAGATTCTACATTGGAATAAATTCACTTTTTCATATTTATGTCAATTTTCTTAAAAATTGACTTCCAAAATGGACCGTTTGTATTTTAACGATTACACTTAGTAGGACAGTAAAATTGTAACATGAACCATTTTAATTCAAAGAAATATATTGAAAATTTAATTTAAATAAGTTTTTCGGGCTGTTTTGGACATATAATTTTTAAATAGAGAGACAGAAAGAACATTAAAAAGTGATGGTAAAAAATGTCCCGTGCGCGATGTCCCGTGCGAATTTACGTCAAATTGAATTTAAAAAAAAGTGCAAGTCATCTTTGAAAAAAATCATAACCATTTTTAAGAGGCATCAATGCACAAGAGTTAAAAATAAATTGCATTAAAATATTGCCTCTGGATTCGCTGAAATTGGCGTTTGAATTGGTTGACCTCACAAGTCACTTCCGTTTTGTGTCCCGTGCGAATCACTTGAATTTTTCTATTATCTTCAAAATGAAAAATTACCCAAAATCAATCTTTGCACCAATGAAAGAGCTAATCAAATGCTATATGTTAAGCCCTTCATCAGAAAAAAAAACCGTTTCCTTTTTACCGTTTTTTTACTTTGAATGTGTACGAATGTCCCGTGCGCGAGTATGGAAATGCCCATATAACAAAAGTTATCAATTTGAAAAAAAAAATTATTTTTTTTTCTTAAAAAAAATTTTTTTAATTGGCTAAAATTAAAGCAAAAAATACTAACCTGATACTTTTTTGATAAAAAAATTCGTTATTTTTTTATTGCGACTTGTGTGCTAAAAAAAAGAAAAATGACAGATTTTTTCGTATTTTACGCCCTTTGAAGTGCCACGCCCACATTAACTTTTCGTCAAAAAATTTCTTTGGAGGTATTCGAACATTCACTCCCAATTTCAATTCGAATGCTTTAAAACTACGACTGCTATTGAATTAAGTCCCCCTGGATTGGCTAAATCTTACTGTGCACCGCTAAGGCTGCACACAGAGTGCGTGCTCAGACGAAGATGAAGACAAAGATGAAGCTGAAGACATAGTGCAAGACGAGTAGGTTGCGTTTTTGCTATATTAGTTGCAATGGATTTGTCATCAGTTTATAAAAGTTTGTATTTCAAATAAATATGTAAAGTAACATAAAAAAAAATGTATCCCATTCATTTTAAAAGAAAAATTTTTTTTCAATAACCGCTTGTTTTTAGCATTTTCACAATCCATATATACGCATCCACCAAAATACTTACAAATTACAACTAGATTTTAAGACATTCGGCGCCTTGACAAAACTGAAATACAAAAGCAACGGGTAGACAGCAAGCAGCTTCAAATTCGGTACTGAACCGTTTCACGCTTTTTGCTTGCGCTTCATCTTCATCTTCGTTTTCGCGTGTACTCTGAAAAAATTCTAGCGAATTCATATAAATCCTACTGCACAGTTTTTCGTCTCCAGCTTCGTCTTCGGCTTCATCTTCATCTCAGCGCGCACTCTGTTTGCAGCCTAAGATCATCAGGTCGGGCAGAAGGCGCGCTGCCGATCTTGCGAGATATGAGCAAGGCAGATGGTTGCTGAGTAAAAAAACAATGCGGACAGATGATTTTATAATTATTGAAACCAAAGCAGAAGTATCGCTTCAGAGTCTTCTGGCCCACACAGCTAGTCGGCTCCTTGACTTGCAAGAAGACATTGTTGAAAACGTTATGCAAGAGCAAGCTACGGAGTTTTTAGCGGCATATCTTATTTTGAGCTACGGATTTGATGGGAGCTCTGGACAGTCGAGCTAATATCAAAAGTCTTTAGGAGGACAACGATCTGGTTTTGACTCAGCTATATTTAATACAACAGTCACTCCCTTACGACTGATAGATGCATCAAAAAATGCATTATAGAACAATCGCACATCACAATCCATTATATTTTGTCGACCGTTAAAGTTGGAATTCATTAAAGAGAGCAAGGACTGCATTTTAAAGGAAGATCAATATTTAAAAGAGCAAATATTAAACTTAATACTTTGCAATATTTTGTTTGCAAATATTTTGTTTGCAAAGTGGAAAGATTGTTTGCACCAAGTTTCCGCTAGGTTTAACCGTTGTTGATGGCAAAGTGTTAAGTGCTTGCCCAATTTGCGGATCCATACCTCCGGATTTTCTTAAGAACAAACATTTGAAGCGCGCATAGTTTTTGCCAATCGTCAGCCACTTAAAGTACCGATTAAGTCCTCTACACAGCTGGATGCGAGTCTTCGAATTTTTTTTTGCATGCAGCTTATAAAAGTCGCGTGAAGAAGTGCAGAATTTCACAGGAAGACGTCAAGAGAGAGGTTTCTCAACGAAAGAAAGAAATTTAAGATTTTTTTTTTGGAGCAACTTTCGTTGAAAGTTGACCAACCAAAAGTTGAGGATTTGGTTGTACAACCGATGAAAACACTGCTCGTCGTGCATTTTGCAAACCACATATATTTTTAAATATCACTGGCATTGATAAGAAGCTCATTGAGCATTTTAGAATAATTTTAATATGCCTTTCATGTCAGATGCCAATAGCTGTTAAGAAATTTCAAGCCTTTTCTATGGTACTGCAAAATTAATTATCGACAAATGTCCTTGGTTGCCAATGACCGCAAAAGGACAAAAGATCCTGGTTCACTCAAGTGGTATTATTCAGAATATTGTACTTCCAATTGGATATTTGGGAGAGGAAGGAGCCGAATCGCGGAACAAATACTATAATTCTGATCGCCTTCATCACGCAAGAAAAGGATGTAAAATTTCACTGACGTAATTCAGAGAGCAGTGGATAAATCCGATCCAATCATATCATCAGTATTTGGATAGACAAATTCAGCGGCAAAAGATATTGTGTTTTCCTTTTGAGGTTTTTAATTTATTAGAATGCTCTACAAATTCGGACGACAATTTCCATGCAATATTGAACTGAAAAACGAAGAGCATGAATTTTTATAAATGGTGTGTAAAGAAAAAACATTACTTACAATATATTTATACCCGTGAGTCAGAAAGTCAGTGAGTCAGGACAAAGAGTTTTATATATATTGACTATGGGGCTCCGCTCCCTGCTTTGAAAAGAAGGGGTTTAGTTGTCCGGCTTAACAAATTTATTGAACATAAAATTTTTTGTAAAAAAACGGAAATATTTAACTTCCGCTGTTTGCGGTTGTAATGTTTCTTCCTTGCCATTGAGCTTTGGATAAAAGTCAGATTATATGATATAGTCATCCGACTTTGTCCAAATTTGGTTAGAATGTAAGAGACAGTCCCAAACATACAATCTGTGAGTTTGGTTGAGATACCTTAAGAAACAACTGCTAAACATACAATCTTTGATTTTGGTTGAGATATCTCAAGAAACAAAAAAAAAAGTTAGCAATTTTTTTAGGTTTATTATTGCAGAGCAATAAGTTTTTATTTTCTTTCTGTTTTGATTTTAATAATTTAATTTATTTATGTAATAATTAATTTTATTTAGCTAAAAAAAATTAAAAGTAATTGGCAGAGAAAATAAATATTACTCGACAACTCTAGCAATTTCATGTCATTAGTATGGCAACTCTTCGAGAAAATTTTTTTCACAAATTGCGCAATAAGTTAAAGGTTTTTTTCAGTAAAACTTGATAAACCTCAAAAGACCTATTTTTTTAATGCTTGATTTAAAGAAAACTTAAGTGGTTCCATATATTTTGTTTTTAATAACATACTTAGAATTCGGACTAAAAAATGTGGCATCGCTGACCCTGACTTCGAAAATCTAAATCGGACTAAGTGGCAGCATCGGACGCCAGCTGATTTTGCGCTAGTTCGTTCCGCACAAAACTATTTTGCGGAATGACCTGCGGCACAGCGCACAGTGGTTGGGCTTGTATGGAGCCGCGGCCATAAATACTTCCCGTTGAGATATAGTTATGAAATTTTCCCCAAAAATCTAAAAAAATATTTTGAATATATAGTATACAAATTGACTAAATCGGAAGACTGTATCCTATAGCTCACATAGCACCTTAGTATAGCTTATAAGGCGATGGTTCGCAAAAATACTTCCAGTGGAGTTACTGTGCTAAAATTTCATTATTAACATATAAGATATGTATATTTAAATTAGCTTCAGTATAAATTTGTGAAAGTGTAACTCCTCTCCCCCAGCCCAAAAGCTTTTCGAAATATAAACAAATGAGGCTCTCTAGTTCTTTCAATCATATATAAGAAAAATTTAAATGATTTTAATTTGAGTGCAAAAAAGATTAACAAATATCTTCTAATAAATCAAATGTAGAGAAAAAAATTTAGATTTGTCTTTCTTTGGTAGTTTTCTTTGACTTGTTATAAAAAGATCTGAACGCAACAGAAGTGTATTAATTAAATCTGTATCTGCCGTCCGCAGTGATACATTTTTATCAACTGCTTAGCAGTATCCAACGCATAGCTTTCGAATTTTGTAGCATTTATGGAATATCCTGATGCTAAGGCTTGCAATATCGTTGCGCATCGGGTTATTACTTCTTCATCAATGCCTGTAATATCAGATGCCAAACTCGGGTTACCAAAAAATATTCTGGCTGTATTTTCATCGTTGGAAGTTCCTCTGCCTCCGTCTCTTGGCTTATCAACAATTATTTCCATTTACCAGTAGAACCTGATAGCATGTGATGAACAAAATACACACAGCCTTCAGCCGGAAAAATGCAGGGGTAAAGCTAAAGGCCAAAGTCTACTAAGGTTTCAGGGCGAGACACCTGAAATTTTTGAAGAAATTTTCTATAGTTTCTTCAGGGGTAAATTTTGCAGCAAGAAAAAAGTCCCTGCAGCCAACTTAACGTTGCCAACGCCAGGCAATAAATATCGAAATCACTTTTATGAATTTTAAACCATACTTTTCAGTAATTCTGTATTGTTATAAGAATTCATAATAAATGTAATATATTAAATAACTTATTTTATTAATTAAACATTTTAAAATATGGTAAAATGTTGTTTTAATGTTAAATATTATTATCGTGGCGGTTATCGATAAATACAAAGGGCTGGCAATACTATTATCGGCAATTGAATTTCATATTAAAGAGTTTGCAGCCCTTTAATTCTGTATTTCGCGCAACACTTATGTATGTATATTGCAGTACAATTGAAAAGTTTCCGAAAGTTAAAAAAAAACGCAAAAAAGGTAAGTTTTTACTGTTTATTATTTGTAAATTAAGGGTTATAATGTAATAGTTATGGTAGTTGATGATGTAGAATTATTAATATAACTTATTGTAAGCAATTTACTAATTTACATATATTTTCGTCTGCCACGGTCGGCATGTGTCTGTTGTTCTGTATTTATGTATGTATGTACATACATATGTGATCGTCAACTAAAAAAAATTTGCAAACAAGTTTAATATTATTGTGAATATATAATATTGCTTTACGACTTTTTCGAAAAATTGCTAGTTTAGCGGGAAATCGCTAAAAACCGCTAAAAAAAACCATAGCATCCAAACGATAGAAGCTACAGATGCGATCTATATATCGTTGAAAAGGTATTTCGAAGGGCTCTTATGACGTACCTTCAAAATTTTTTCTTTAAGTGAAGAGGTAAACAGCTACAGGTGAAATAAGGTATTTTTTTCCACATTTTGGCGATTTAAGAAAAATCTACACATGAAATCACTTTAAAATATGTTATATATTATAGGCAATTTGATTCCGCGTTTTTTGACATATAACACATATCTGTCAAAATTCGTTTGGACAAGATATTACCTATTAACTGAATATACCTTTTACCTTCACACTACTGCATGTAAATATGCAGTATAATACACTGCTTGCAGCGTAATGCGGAAATAAACTGCTTGCAAGTGGTGAATTCTTTTTGCGGCAGATAAATCATTTTATAATCAAAAATATAGAATCGTTTGTTCTACGACTTTTTCGAAAAATCGCTAGTTTAGCGGGAAATCGCTAAAAACCGCTAAAATTTAAGCCCCCATAGCATCCAAATGATAGAAGCTACAGATGCGATCTATATATCGTTGAAAAGGTATTTCGAAGAGCTCTTAAGCATACCTTAAAAGTTTTTTTTTAATTATAAGGGTAAACAGTAACAGGTTAAATAAGGTATTTTTTCCCACATTTTGACAATTTAAGAAAAATCTACACATCAAATCACATCAAATATTGCAATTTTAAAATTTCTGATGTCTTACGTATATTCGAAAATTTCTTATATCCCATAAAAAAAAAACTCTTTACGAGGTAAAAGTCCAGTGACGAAAACATTTTCATGCCCCAAAATTTCTGATATCCAATTTTGTGACGAATAATATTAAGTTTTACACATAAATTATTTTAAACAAAATTTTTGCATTCGGCACTGCGCAAAACAGTGAGTTTTATTTGGTCTGAAGAATTGAGACATTTTAGCGCAATGTGCCGAGTGCCAAAATTTTGTTTAAAATAATTTATGTGTAAAACTTAATATTATTCGTCACAAAATTGGATATCAGAAATTTTGGGGCATGTATACAAATTACAATTAATATACAATTAATTACAATTACAATTAAAAAATGAAAAAACATATGAAGAAATCAAAAGTTTATTGAATAAACAAAATTATAATTTTAAGAGTTAAAGTTTTGTATGGCATCTGTCTGCCAGGAAACAGCACCAGTAGTGTTAAAGTATGCTGTGAACTGATCGTCAATATACCAAAGGCATTTTCAACAACGCGACGTGCTCCGCTCAACCGATAATTGAAAATTTTATTTTCAGTTGTCGTGCGTTTTCGATGAGGTTTCATCAACCACCTTTGGAGCTTGAAGGCTTCATCTGCGACTATCATATATGGAAGGTTTTCTCCATTATCTTCCAGTTTCTTGTCAGGCGGAGTGTTTAATATATTTTTCTCCATAGCCTTGCATAGAGTTGAATCATTAAATATAGAGGCATCGTTCGCTCTTCCATTGCAGCCAATGTCAACATATAAAAAGTTGTAATTTGCGTCAACTAGTCCAAGCAAAACAATGCTGTTGAAGCCTTTATAATTGTGATAAAGGGATTCATCCGATTCTTTGGCGCGAAATGCAATATGTTTTCCATCTGTAAAATAAAAAATTTCATTTAAATAATTTCCTTATAACATGTTTAAAAATTGTCACCTAGAGCACCCAGACAATTTGGGAAATTCCACAGATCGTTAAACTTCTGAGAGATTCGCAACCAATCATCTGCAGTCTGCGGCATCTAAAAATTACTTGTAATTAAATGTGCAACAAAAACTTGGACTTGTTTTTTACTTACCTTTACGTAATCTCCTGCAAGGGAACTTATGATGGCCTTTATTACTTCATGAATTATGCAAGTAATCGCAGGGCATGAAATCCGAAACGCACAAGAAAGACTCCTGAACGAATCGCCAGTGGCCAAGAATCTTAGCGTCATTAGCAGCCTCGTTTCTGCAGGAATTGCTTTCCTCATCACAGTGTTTTGTTTTTCGAATTTGGTGCGCAATTTGCCCAGAAGGTAGTGAAATGTTTGTGGGGACATTCTATTAAAATTATAGAATGTGTAGAAAACTAGAGCAGGTAATTAAACATCGAGAGAGATCATAAGGATTTTCAGATTTTTTATGTTTTTTAAATTGCTTGGATTTCACTTTTTTTAAATGTGATAATTCTCTAGAGAACCAAGTAGGTCTATTGCAACTAATTGGTGATACAAGTAGAACACAGATGTCAAAAAAGAGTTAAGAGTATTATAAAAAAGCTTAATGGCATTATCCAAGTCAGAACATGTGTATAGTTGAAATCAATCAGTTGAAATCAGTTTTACTAAAACTCCGTACTCGCTTAAGTGGCTGAGATGATAGAACAACAGGCCACAAAGGTAAATTAATACGTGCGTTTAGAGTTGAATGATAAGGGTCTTCCGGAATTACCAATGGATCAATCCTGGATACGATGCCATTGGTAGAGTCCATTACGAATAACAGGTCAAGTGTCCTGTTGATAGAATGCACACAGGATTGATTTGCACCAAAGAAAGCTCAGAAAGACCGTCAATAAATTCATGAGAGCTATCAGGAAAAAGTGAATGCGAGTCATTTGAGGAAAGCCATCGAACATCTGAAAGATTGAAATCACCTAAGACAAAAAGCATGTCAGTATCAGAAAGTAAAGATGATATAAATTTAAAAGCAGTCAGGTGACTATCATATAAAGTGATATCAGAAAGGGGTGGAATATAAGAACATGTTAAATAAATTTAAAATTTAAGAAAAGAAACTTTCACACAAATAAACTCAATATCAGAATTTAATGA
>JBAMBL010002199.1:0-30827 GCA_037043405.1 Drosophila subquinaria | reverse complement strand
CATTATGTGTCGGAAAGCTTATCGATAGAATAAATGTTAATTAACAGAATAGTGTTAACTCCTCAATAACTCCGCCTCTTACATTTTATGTAAAATCTTTAGATTCTCATTCACGAAATTCTTCTAAAATCTGTGCCCATTTCATTTCATTCGATTAATCGATTCATGATGGTTAATTAAGTTGCAAATATATGAAATTCTCTTAATTCTCAAACTCGGCACAAAATTCTAATCACTCCGCACAGTTGAGTTGCTGTTTTTGCTCAAACTTTGAAATATTTTCTGGGTCATTGGCAAAACAGAAATGCCAACAATTTGTAGGTTCTCCTTCTTGCCAGACAGACAAAGAGAGAGAGCGAGAGAGAGCGATGATGTTGTTGTTGCTATTGTCAGACATCATTAATCATTGCCAGTTAAACAATAACAGAGGCGGAGAAGGATGGCAGCCCAATGACTGTCAAACTGTTAACACAAAAAAGAGAGTGAGAGAGCCTGAGCCTGGGCTTGAGAGTGAGAGGGCAGACAGTCTGTTTGCAAAAGGTCAAAGTTGATGACACAACAGAAAGTCGCAAAAAGTCCTGCGGCAGACGAAATACACAGTTACTTTCAAGTGTATTTGGAAGTGAACATGGAGGACAAATGAATTGCATATTTTAATTGACATATTTACGACTCATTTTGATATGTTTTTAAAGTTGAAGTCAATTTTATTTATAGATATTATGCCTAATGACATTAAGTTGAAATGATTTTAAGCATCAACTACTTAAAGTGAATATGGAGAACAATTTTGTGGAGTTGCTTAAATAAGTTCATTAAGAAATGTTTGTTAATTTTGTTCCTTTACAAACTCTAGATTGTTTTTTTTTTATAAATACAGTGGAACTTCCCATTATCCAAAGAAAAGGTTCGAGTTATGGAGATATTCGACTTATAGAGTCCTCTTTCTTAAGTTTATAACTTCACTGCCACTTATTAGCTCGAGTTAAATAGAAATTTGAAATATAGAAGTTCGAGTTATGGCAATTCAACTGTATTTAGATATATTTTAAACATTCAACTTGCGTGCAATTAAAATGACAATGGAGGATCATTAATAAATTATATGTTGAGTTTATATCAAAATATAAGATAAGATTGATCATTAAGATAAAAGTAGGGTAGAAGTATCTTTCAGGTATATTCGCGGAACGAGTTCATAAAGTGAACATGGAGGACATGAAATTTAAGGGTTTTTGGCTTTGTGGTAAGGGTAAATGCAGCTTGATTCAGACCACTGCGCCTTTGCTATGTTGTTGTTGTTGTTAATTTTTATGACGGTCATAAATTGTAAGTACCAAAAATGCCTCGACTTAAGCTGATCCTATGTTGTTGTTGTTAGCTTGCTCGCGAATCTTGTGTGCGTTGTTGTTGTTATTATTTTGCGACTTCACGGCGCCGAATAGGCAGAACTAAAGTTGGGAGCTGCCGCATAGCTCCCAGAGCCCATGCGTGCCCACCGCTGAAACCAGACGGATCTCGCTCTCTCTTGATTAATTCAGCAAGCCTGTTGACAGACTATGTTATTGCTATGTTATTGCTACAGCTTCATCTTATTATACCCGTTACTTATAAAAATAAGTAAAAGGGGATATTGTATTCGGTGCAATGTATGTAACAGGGAGAAGGAAGCATCTCCGACCCTATAAAGTATATATATTCTTGATCAGCATCAACAGTCGAGTCGATATAGCCATGTCCGTCTGTCTGTCTGTATTGACGCCTAGATCTCAGAGACTATAAGAGCTAGAGTAACCAAATTTGGCACACAGATTTCTATAAGCCCCACGCAGATCAAGTTTGTTTCAACGCCCCTTTCCGCCCCCGTAAATCGCGAAAAGCCACCACACGCATAGTTTTCAAGATATTAGGATTTTTTAACTCATTACCGTTAGCTACTATTATTACCTATCATCCTATTAAATCATAACAAGATCGGACAAATAGATAGCTGGTAATGGTTGATTAAAGCTTTTAAGCAACATAAGTGCCTAAAAGCATGCAAAAATAAAAAAAAATTTATTTATTTAAGTAAGTAACGGGTATCCTATAGTCGGGAGCTCGACTATAGCCTTTTCCACTTTTTTTTTTATTAGTTACTCTCTCTTTTGCTTAGTGTATTCAAGCATTCTACTTCTAAAGTGAACACGGAGGACCATGGATAAATAAGATACTGTGTCATCTCTCAAGTTTTCAACACCATTTTAACTTGAATTCCCTATCAGTTAGATCGTTAATCAACTTTCAATTGTCGCTTACAAAGTTGTTAGCAAAATGCGTTAAAACAACAACAACCAAGGCCATAAAACAAAGAGAAGATCGAGTTGACCATCATCATCCACTCAAAAGGAAGGGGAACCTGTCCTCTCGACCCTTTTTTAATAAGCAGCGTCGTCAGTTTTCAGTTTTCCGTAGTCAGTTTTCCAGTTTTTCCCCGGCATTGGGTCAAAATGTCATAAACGTCATCGTAAACTTGGAAGCTTTTCTTGCTTTGTTTGTTTGTCTCCCTGTGTATGTGTGTGTGTGTGAGCAAAAGTGAAATCTATAATAAAATTTTCTTGCTTTACAGTTTTTCCACCCCCGTCCACATTTTCCGCATTTTCCCGTGCTTTATCTCACACACACACACACACATACACTTTTTCACACGTTTTAAGGCAGTTAAAATTGTAATTTTCCTTTGCCTGATTTTTGTGACTTGGCCATAAATTTCCACTCAAGTTACTTTATCAATGCGACACGCAACGTTATTTTGCTGCATAACTTGCGCATGACTGACGAATAATACCCTATAAAACGCACATACATTTATCTATCTATCAATCCATTCATTTTTTACTTACTTACGTTCTGCAAAGTCGTTAATTTGTTTGTGTTTATGACTCACCTGCAAAGAGATAAACAGAGAGAAAAAGGTATGAGAAAAGGTAGAGAAAAATATGAGAAATAAAAAGAGAGAGAGAATTAATCGACATTGTTGCTAAATATACATGTTGTGACTCTATCGATGGGGTTTCTACGCGGACTCCACAGCTTAAAGTCGGATATATGTATCTAAACTTTGCGTTTATGCAAATATTATTTTAGACCCTGTACTTTAACAAAAAGTACAGTGGTTTATTAACTTTGACACAAAAAAAAAATGTGCGTAACAGGCAGAAGGAGGCGTGGCAGACCCCATAACGTATATATATAGTATTCTTGATCAGCATCAGGGATTAAAACACTAACCGAAACCGTAACCTTTAACCGGTAAAAACCGATTGAAACTTGAAACCGTAACTGAAACCGGAACCGAAAACAAATATTTTCATTTGACCGAAACCTTCAAACCGAAACTCTGTAAACCGAAATAACCGTTTAGTAACCGTTTCATTTAGAAGGGTTAATATCGGTTTTTAATAAATAATATATGTATTATAAAAATTGAAAAAAAGTTGTATTTCTGATTTTTATTAAAAAATTGCAAATAAGTGTTATGGTGTAACTTTTAAATACAATTTTTAAAGCATGTTTTATTTTCAATTTTTATTTTAAAAATAAATTTTTTTTGTGAACTGAAACCACACCGGTATTTCAAAACCGAAATATACAAAAACCGGTTCACCGTTATGAAACCTTTATACAAAGATTTTGCGTAACCGATAACCTAAATCCGAACATAACCGAAACCGTAACTTAAACCGATATTCGTTTCGGTTTTAATCCCTGATCAGCATCAATAGCCGAGTCGATATAGCCATCAGTCTGTAATAGCGCTTAGATCTCAGAGACTATAAGAGCTAGAGACTCCAAACTTGGTATGTAGGTGCGTCTATATTGTAAGCAGATCGAGTTTGTTTTATATTTTAGATCAGACCACTATCTCATATAGCTGCCACAAGAACGATTAGTCGAATATCAAAGTTTTAGTACGAAAAACTTTTTGTTGTTTTAGATACCAGAAAGAATTTGCATATGGTATGGTCCCATATATCCTGACTAAATTTGGTTGAAATCGAGCCACTTCATCATATAGCTGCCATACGAGCAATCAGTCGAAAACCAAGTCTTAGTATGCAATTTTTGTTTAGTATCTCTACCGAACACATAGATTGGGAATATTCTATATCTTTTACATTTTAATTAACTATTTAATATCTATAGCAATTTATATAATTTTATTTTAAGCAGTTTGCTTTTCCATAGTAAGTACGGGGTCTCCAACAGTCGAATATGCCCGTCTTATTTTATGTAGCAATTTTTTTTTTGTGATTTTGTTGTTTTTCTGCTTTGCTTTTGGTGAAAGGAAGTTTTGGCTGATTTGTTATGTAAACGAAGGGAGAAAATCAGCTGCATATTTAAGTAAAAGTTGCAAAAACAAGAAAAAGGGCATAAATTATTGCCAATGCTAATGAAGAACCCAAGACAATTCTCAACTATCTGAACTATCTTTAATGCTAAGCAATAAATCAAAAATATAATTACTATTCAACTTTACACACATTTATCATGATTGCTTCAATTGCCAAATTGATTAAAAAACGTAATAAAAAACAAAACGCACATAAATTATTGAGAGAGAAAATTATTGTTGAGAAAACTAAACAATCTGAATCAGAATCGACGATTTTTAACATAAAAAACATTTATAACCTTGCCAGATTGATTCTAAAGTCTAAAATAAATAGTTGAAAATTATAAATTACAATATAAGAATTTACAGTAGCGGAAAAAGAAAACCGGACATCATAAAAGAGCGGTTTTTGGAGTTTTTTTTTGAAGTGTTTATATATTCGACCATAGGAAAAACATATGTGGCCTGGGAACCGTTTGAATGATACAAAACTTTCCGTAACCCATTAAGTACCCATTAAAAATTTTCAATTTTTGTAAAAGTCCACTTTCTAAACTTTTTTCCACGGGCTTAAACAAAAAATTTTTAGATGCAAAAAAATTCTTCAAACAATTCTAATATTGACTGCAAAAAAAATTTTGTTTCAAAAATCACTTCGCTAGTATTTTTTTATGATTTTTTAAAATTGCTAAAAATAACTATAATAACCCCTTTTCCTCCTTTTCATACAAAAAGTAGCTTAAGAAATAATTAAACAAATAAAAACTTTATGTATATTCGGCACCGTGCTGCCAGATTGTAAGCATATGAACAGATTTTACACTAAGTAGAATAAGTTATTTGCAACCCTTTAAAATATATTAATTCTTGGTCATTAAACTATCTCAATATCTTCTGTAAGAGCTAGACACAGCAAATTGGCAATTTTTTGTTTGCATAACACAATATAAAACAATTTTTTAATTTTTTCACATAGATAAACTTTGAACTTTGGTATTTACAGCCGAATATTCTTTATAATGAACTTTTTTCTATTTCATAATATTAATAGTCTTCAGCTTTTTTATCCGATTAAAATGTAGAGCACTAACAAAATCATTATAATTTAATGAAGTTATATGTTTTTTCTTTGTCTTAAATATACCTTAACATACCCTCTATCTATCTCTATTTAACAATGGCATAATAAGCACTCAAGTTATTCATAAAAACAATATTTTATTTATTTTATTCAAACAATATTCCATATTTATAGTTTGCAAACTATTTATAAGTATATCTTTTAAAGTGCAAAGATATTTGTACGTGGTTGTAAATACTTGTTGAAATAAGTCAGCTCGAATTGCAGGGTATCCCTTAATCCGGCGCATTTGTATTATTCTTATAAATAGGCATGAATTCAAATTACAGCTGACACTTGAAAGTCTAAATAGCATGTCAAGCAGGAAGCAGCCACAAAGAGCTCCCCCAATAAAGATAACATTTAATTAATTAGACTAATTAGACAACTTAGGCAAAGAAAACGGCAGCAACAACAACCAATATGTGTGCTGACTCATTTGCCATGAAAAACGAAAACAAAAACAAATAAAACTAGTGCCAAAAATTCAGCAACAAAGATAAAAAGACAGAATGAAAAAGCAGCTGAGGGAATTGACAAAGAAACGTGCAATTTTTGTATTCCGAATGTTTTGCGGTTAACCGAAATTAAATGTTATTCTAGTGAGTTGAACGCGGTTTTCGAATGTAAGTACAGTATATTTTGTTTCCAATCTAAACATTTAATTTATTTCTGTCATACGCTTACCGCAAACATAAAAACAACAACAAAAATCAACTGAACTGAACTGAACTGATAAGCGATTATACAATACGTGAGACTAGAATTCGGACTGCAATCTTGACGACTTATCAACATGTGCAAACAAACAGTAGCATATACATATGTACAACTTTATAACTGTAATACATACATACATTTAAGAAAGCTAGCCACAGTTTTTAACAAGAAAACGAAAAAAGTCAAATTGTTGCCTTGGACTTTGTCTTTACACGGCAAAACGTCTCCGCTTCGACTCCGATTCGGATTCGACCCAAATTTGACTTGAATTTTAATTTCCACTTTATTTTTAGCTTGTATATGTGTTAATTAACTGAAAATTGGCAATGTTACAGCTACGAGTGCAATGTGAAGAATCAGTAGCAAACATTTCATTTAAAACTAAACTTTGCAGATACTGTGTAACGAAAATTGGCAACATTGCATTTGTATTAAAAATTATACTGAAGTGAATATTCACGAATATAAAACAAAACTATGCTTTAGTTAAATTCACAAAATTTCTTTCAAACATACAAAAGTGAAAACTGGCAACGTTGCAAATATAATAACAACTATACTGATGTGAAAATTGACAACGGTGCATTTGTAAAAGTTTCAGTTACACATTATTTAACTATAAGTGAAAATTGGCAACGTTTCATTTTGCATAAAAAACTACACTGAAGTCAATATTCACAAAGTTGCAATGAAACAAAACTCTGCTGAAGTTAAATTCACCAAATTTCATTCAAATATGCAAAAGTGAAAACTGGCAACGTTGCAAATATAATAACTATACTGATGTGAAAATTGACAACGTTGCATTAGTAAAAGTTTCAGTTACACATAACTAAACTATAAGGAATTGAAAATTGGCAACGTTGCATTTTGCATAATAATAAACTAGAGGAAAATCTTTGAGTATCTTTAGTTCAAAAGCAGCTTAACTGCCCCTACGCACACCCCCTTATTTGTGGTCGGTTGGGTAAGACCTTGGGACCACACCCTTGCCCGATTTGTCGTATGTATTTTTGCTCTATTTTAAATTTTATCGATCAAACTGCGTGTGCATTCCACATTCCACATTCAAATTCACATTCACAGACAAATCAACTTCACAGTCGAAATGGAAACGCAACAACAAATTTATCACAATTTACGCTCTCTGCACTTCTGCTTATTCTCTCTCTCTCTTTTTGTCTGTCTCTTTTTTGTCGTCTTTCTTTTTATCGCATAAGTGGGGTAGAAAGTCTGTGTTTTCCAAGATTTTATAATACGAAATGCTGTCGTTTTTATAGCTGTCTATATATGTATAAACAAGTAAGAATACAACATTATTCAGTGGTTGACTGCAAGATACCCAGTATTTAAAGCTCGAGATACTTTTAAGTAATTTTGAAATGCTTCTTTATGGTAGATTATCTGAATACCCAAGTAAGATTAATTAAATTTCGTTTATCATAGAGATACATAAAAATCAACTCGAATTCTTGATACAAATCAAGAATTTATATAGCTTAAAGCGCTGTAAATATCTCCAAACCTATCATACCCTTTACCCATTTTCAGTACAGAGCATAAAATCATATTAATGTTTATAATTTACTTGATTTTAATTTAATTCGGAATTTCTGCACAGTTTGCTCTGTATTTCTTTTGCATTTTTGATGAAAAATATTTAATTCGCTTTCACACCTCTTTGCCGTCTGCCTTTTTGCTTCTTCGTCTTTACCTTCTTCTTTGCTGTGACCTTGTTTTGAGTTCATATTTTTTTACTCTCACTTGAAATATGTTTTTTTTTTTCCACAATTTACTGCCCACAAAGGTAAGAGACATGCAAGCAAAGTAATTTTGGTATGTCAATGGGAAGTTTTTTATTTTATAATACCCTGTGCAAGCATTTAATGGTGTAATTAAAATGCTGATATATATAATGAGAAAGAATGTGTACAATATTTTTTGAATGCTGCTTTTAATCAGCTGCATTTAATTTATTGTAAATTCTCTGCTAACAGGTCGTTAATTTGCATTTATGTGAATGTTTGTGACGTCACAGCTGTTAAGTTGAGTGGAAAGCGAGAACTTAACATTCGAATGTTTATGTTAAATGCTATCTCTGTAAAAGATCGCACGTTTCGCTATGTTATGCTTATTAACAGCGCTAGACTTTAGTAATATGTTAAGCAACAGTGATGGATAGAACTAAAGCTGCATGTTATGTTAATAAACAGAATGCTATGTTCACAAGCAGACCAGTTATGTTTATTAACAGCAATATTTACTCTGTTAAGAAAACCGTAAATATTCCTAACTTTGCAATTAAAATAGTTAAAGTGTGAATGCAAAAAACAATGGCCGACATATTTGTTTAGGATTTTTTGGGTGACAGTTGTGCCATTTGTTGGCATCAATTTCACAAATCAAAAATCGACACAAATGAAAAATCAAATCAAGCAACAGAAAGAAAACAACAACAACAGCAGTTGAGCTCAAAACAAAGAAGAAGAAAGAAAGAAAGAATGGAAATGTAGGCCAAAGACAAACAAAAGCGGCTACCAAACAAATTGCATTAGCCAAAATCACAGCTAAAAACTTTTGAAGCATGAAGTGAGCAACAAAAAAAAAAAGAGGAGAAGAAGCAGAAGCTAAAAAAAAAAAAAGTGGGAAAAGAAAGCAAAATGTGCTGAAAGCCAGAAAAACAAGAAACATGTGCAGCGACGACGATGACGATGACGACAACAACAAACGAGCAAAACAACAACAAAACAACCTTGACAACAATTAACACACATACACAGAGGCACACGCGCACACACACACACACACACACAAACATTTGGAGAAGCGCGCGCGCGTTTTAAGTCGCGCGCGTGTAAAAACGCAACGAAAGTCGCGCCTCCGAGGTAATCAATCAATGTAAGCGGTTTTAAACGCACCCTGCGAAAGTGCCAGACAGAGAAGTAAAGCGAAGTGTGAGCGAGAGAAAGATGCAAATAGTGAGTGTAATTGGTATTGATAAATTAAGCAAAGTGTGTCGAGCACAAACAACTTGTTTAATGAAGCGCAACGGGAGAATGCGAACAGCGAGCAGACGAACAGACGAA
This sequence comes from Drosophila subquinaria, assembly GCA_037043405.1. Lineage (NCBI taxonomy): Eukaryota > Metazoa > Arthropoda > Insecta > Diptera > Drosophilidae > Drosophila > Drosophila subquinaria. Next base: position 21,526 of record JBAMBL010002199.1, on the reverse strand, counting down.
CAACGAAACAAGGCAAAAACGCAAACAATAAAATAAAATAAACAGAATTTAACTAAGCATTTTGTGCGGAAAATTACTGGAGAACAAATTTGTCGCTTTTTTATGAAAGCCCGGAATTTTAGTTTAATCACCTGAAATTTAAAAAGGAATGAATATTCTTAAATGCTTTAAATAATATAATATACACTGTTAACTCCAGATATATTGGGATAGGATCCGGGTGGATATGGATATTTATTGTAATAAAATATGTAATTATGTTTATTAAATGAATGATTGAGAAGGCTGCGTTTTAAAAATGTCATAATAAATCAATACTTTTTCAGTTTCAATTGCGTTCTCAGTACTGAAATTATTTATTATTATTATTTTTAAATGATTTATTTGTTATTATTTTTTAATTTTTTATTTATTATTAATTTTTTTTAATCGTTTATTTATTATTATTATTTTATTATTATTATTTCCTAATTAAATATTTATTACTAATCTTTTTTAATAATTTGTTGATTATTATTAATAAAAATTTCTTTATTATTATTTTTTAACTGTATATTTATTATTGTTTTTAAAATATTTTTTATTATTAATGAATTTAAATTATTATTTTTTTATTTTATTTTATTATTATTTTTTTATTTTATTTTATTATTATTTTTTTATTTTATTTTATTATTATTTTTTAATTATTTATTTACCATTATTTTTAAATTAATTATTTATTATTTTTAAATTGTATATTTATTTATTTTTATTATTTATTAATTATTTATTTATTTTAATTTTTTTTATATTATTTATTTTAATTTTTTTTTAAATTATTTATTTTAATTTTTTTAAATTATTTATTTTTTTTTTTAACTATTTATTTATTATTATATTTTTATTACTTATTTGTTATTATATTTTTATTATTTATTTGTTATTATTTTTTAATTATTTATTTGTTACAATTTATAAAATTTTTATTAGTACTTGTTTTCAATTATTTATTTATTATTATTTATTAATATAATTTTTAAATTATTTATTACTATTATTTTCTATTTATTTATTTATTACTAATATTTTTTTTAGGAATACATATTTTGTATTTATTAATTTATTTTAATATCAATTTTTACACCTATTTCACTTTAATAACATGCATTTTTGTTACCTATTTTCTTAAACATTTCACTTGTTCATTGCAGTTTCAAACATTTGTAATAAATTCAACAGTTTTGCTTTTCCTTTGTATGTTTTCCCCCACTCTATACTCTGTTAAGGCCACGCCCACACACTGTTGTTGCCCCCAGATTGCATTGCATGTGCGACAACAACAACAACAAGAACAACAACAACAACATCCTCAACTTGACTCGCTCGTTTGGCGCTACTTTTGCGGCACAAATCCTTGCATAAGCACGAGTCTTCCTCGACACATCCTTTGTACTCCTCTCTCCCTCTCTCTCTCTCTCCCTCTTGTCCTCTAGTATATGTAGCATTTTCTCCATTTCCCTGCTGCACTTTCTTTTGTGCATTTTCTAATGTGGCTCCACACACGCTTTTAAGTTGAGCGCCTAAAACGCTTCAACTACACACACCCACACACACACACACACACACACACACACACAACACGACACATCCCTTTTACTTTGAAATGCAACATTGAACTGTCAACTGCTGTGCCACAACCCACATTTCCTACTTGCCCCCTTCCTCCTTCGACTCTGCCATTTACATCCTCATTGCATTTGGCATGCAATTTCCAAATGCAACATCAGAACTAAGCAAAAGCCTACAACAGACAACAGTCTGCCTCAATTGGGGCTAAGGCGTCTCTTTCTCCATCTACTCCATCTCCATCTCCCTCCCTCAGACTCCTCTTGCCCCACAACTCAACTCTACTCAACACAACTCGAGTCTAGTTGAGTTGAGTTGAGTCTTCGCATCTTTTCCAAGTTCCAAGGCTTGCATATTGTTTGCTGCTGTCTCTTTTTACACTCTGTATCCAATGAGTAGAGAAGGGTTTTAACTTTTTGCCCATGTATGTAACGGGCAAAAGGATCACACAAATATTAACTAGTGAATATATTCCTGAACAGCATTTACAATCAAGACAAAGTCATTTGCCGAGCCATATTGCGAGAGGTTACTGATTTTTAATACATTTGTTTTCAAATTTTTTAGACTTATAATATTTAAAAATAAAAAAAAAAAATTTTGAAATTTATAAAAATAATTGAGATTTGACATTGTTAGCTCAAATTAGTTACTAAATGTTTCAATATATTTTTTTGTAAAATTTGTCTCACATTCCTTTCGTTTTTCTTGTACGAAACATTGTGTGGCAACATTGCATTTGTGTTAAAAACGATACTGATGTCAATATTGTGAATATTATATGCAATGAAATAAAACTACTACTACTAAGTAAAATTTACCAAATTTCTTGCAAGCATACAAAAGTTAAAACTGGCAACGTTGCAAATATATTAACCATACTGATGTGAAAATTGACAACGTTGCATTTGTAAAAGTTTCAGTTACACATTGCTAAACTATAAGAAAATGAAATTTGGCAACGTTGCATTTGTATAAAAAAAACTATAATGAAGTCAATATTCACAAAGTCGCAATGAAATAAAACTATGCTTAAGTTAAATTCACCAAAGTTCTTCTAAACAAACAAAAGTGAAATCTGGCAACGTTGCAAGTATAATAACCATACTAATGTGAAAATTAACAACGTTGTATTTGTAAAAGTTTCAGTTACACATTATTAAACTATAAGGAAATTAAAATTGGCAACGTTGCATTTTTAATAATAATAAACTAGATGAAAAGACTTGTAGTTTTAGTTCAAAAGCAGTTATCAATAAGAAATATTTATTAAATGCTTCAATATATTTTTATATATAATTTGTAACGCAATTTCTTTCGTTTTTGTCTACGACTTCGAATCACGGAAAAGTCTTGTGCTTTTTTTTACTGTTTGTTGTTGTTTTAATAATTCCTTATTTTAATTTCATGTCTAATTTTGTTTTAAATATCATTTTTATAAACTCTAAATTTTTCTTACATTACATGTGTTAAACTGTTCTTTTTTTATGTGCATTTCCCTACCGGGTGTTTCACAGTCGAGCACGCTCAACTGCAGCGCTCTTGCATGTTCATCCTTAGGGGGGACAAAAAGGGCGATTCGACGCTTAGTTTGGAGCAAGTTTAATGGCGGCTATAACCCAGAAATTGCATGAATACTCAAGTGCTTCCATCCTCGTATCTCCCTTCCTCTCTCTCTATCTCACTCTCTGTGTCTCTCTCCCCCTCTCTGACTTCTAGACTCCCGTTCCCAAAGTCCAGTTGCCTTTCCCGACTTGGCCTCGTACATAAATCATCATTGCTTTTCAGCTTGTGTCCTTCTAGACGCTGAAGTTGTCCTCGCCAGCATATATACTATATATATAGATATGTATATATGTGTAGACTTTACCCCTTCCCCCTTCATACTTCATCTTTCGTCCTGCTTTTGGCTTTCATTGCAATGCCTTTTGTTTTTTTCGCTTCAACTGGCAGTTTCTTTTCGGCTTGTTGCGGCTTCTCTCTCACTCCCTCTCTCTTTCACTCTTCTGCCTGGTTTTCTTGCTTTGCTGGTTGGTTTGCTCCCCACCCCCCTGCTTACACCCACTTGGCGAGTCCTTTGAAGTTTTGTTTATGTGCTGGTCGCTTGGCTGCTGATATTTTATAGCCTCATTGGCGGCAGTTTCGCTTCGGTTTGGGCCCTTTAATTGAGCGTGCACTTCAAGCCACGAGGCATGTGGAATGCCAAGAGATAAGACACATTGCCCACAACCAACTTCCTACTTTGTATCTTAAAGGACCAAGCGTTAATAACAATGCAATAATCGATAACATGTTATTCAAATAAATTTAATAATATAAATAAACACTTATCAATGTTAACAATTTTATGATTGACAACATGTTATACAAATTTAATAAAATGCATAAACATTAGTTAATTTGAGCAATAGTTTAACTGCCAATAAGTTAAAATAATTAGCAAAGAATCATTGTGCAATGAATTATAATAGATGATAAACATAAACGATAAGAATTCCGTCATAGTTGTCGTAACGTCAAGCGAAACAAATCGATAATTTTAGCAGCCTGTATAATCGACACAATAATCGATAATACACAATAATCGATAATACATGTAAGATTGGAAAGAGAACGCACAGCAGATTTACAACAGAACACCAAGAGCAGAGCAACAGCTGTACAGCAGTACAATAACAGCAGAACATTAACAGCAGAGAGCTAACAGCCGATATTCCATTAAAGCAGTACATTTTTGGAGTTAAATATTGACAGTTATCGAGTTATAAAGAGCAGCAGAAAAAACAAGCGGGAGAAAAAAAGCAGAAGTCGAGACAATTGGAAATATCATCTTGTAACTTTTCTTTCATTTTAATAATACACTTTAGATTTAAACACCTAACATACACTACTGGCCAAATTAATAAGTACACTCTTTTTTAAACATACAAGCTATTGTAAGTCAAGTCTTAACAGTAAATAAAAAAATATATTTGGAAAGGTCGTTTAAATTCCGTTTAAATGATGCAAAACTTTTCTTAACCCAATAAGTAAAAAATTACTACTTTTTCAACTTTTTTGAAAATTTTAAAAAATACAAGTGAAGAGATTTTTGAAATTGAACTGTGCTTCGATTAATGCACCTCAAGTAGTAAAAAATAAATAAATTTTGTATACTTCCAGGTATTTTTAAAAATTTACGTTTTTGTCAATTTAAAATTAAAATTTGCAAAATTTATTTTTTGGGTTAAACAATAATTTTTATACATTTTACGCCCAAATATCTATTAATTGTTTATCTGAGCTTTAAAAAAAATTCAACTTGAAGGGTTCAATAAATATGTAAATACAAAAAAGCAAAATGCATAAAAAAATGTTGATTATCATAAGTAACAATCGTTGCACATTGGAAGCTATTTAACAATTAATGCGATATTATCGATATAATAATCGGTAAAACATTTGTCGATATCATTGCTATTTCTACACTTCCTATAATATCTCTTGGCTCTGTTACAACTCACGTAAATCCACTCATTTACACATAATCATTGAGCTTTGGCCCACGTGTCGTATACTTAATACGTGTCCAGTCACTCAGATACATTTTGGCTAAGAACTTTATTAACTGAGTGCTTGTCATTATTAACAGCTTTATCATCATCCATAATCTCCAATCATAATCAGCAGCATATTTCCCACTTTTGGTATTGAAATCAAAGAGGAAGTTCTTGGCAGGGGGTGGGGGTGGAGAGTGGATGATTCTCAAGACTAAAAGTTAACCAAGTTATTAATAATCTGTAAGCCATAAACAGCATTGAGGTGCTGGCGCACGTTTCATCTGCCTGATAGTTCAACTTTTGACGCTGATTAATTTGTTGACAAGAGAGTGAGAGAGAGAGAGAGACAGAGTGGGAAAGAGAGGGGGCAACACTGATAAGCACAAAGTTTCGAGTCTTTTTGACCTGATAAGAGGGGAACTTGTTTCGCCTTTTGTATTATCTGTATTTGTTTGAATGCGATACTTTCAACATTTTTGCACGTTCCACTCACTATTTTTTGATTTCTTTCACTTCTCTTTTAGTTTATCTCATTTACATTGTTCTCTGCTTTCACTTGAATTTGATATTGTTGATTACAAGTTATCGATAAGTTATGAACATAAATCGATTATTAACAGCACTAATAACATCTCTCTATCGCATTCCACATCAATTCAATTGACATCTGTGTCTATTGCTCTTACGCTTTCTATGATAAGCAATTTGTCATAGAACCTTTCATACTATCAACAACAACAACAACAACATTCCAGTTCACCTGCTGCCCCACGCACACATACATGCACAGTCTCTCTTACACTTAGACACTCATACAAGCAACCGCAACCAAAAAACTTTAACACATTTTCATTTCTTTTCAACGCGCGCGCTTCACAAAAAAAGAGAGCGAGAGTGTGGGAGAGAGCTAGATAGGAAGTAACAAAGTTACAGCCACTCACAACTGATGACGGCGGCAGCGCCAGAGAGAGAGCAAGGGCAAGAGAGAGAAGAGAGAGAGGCAGGCACGTAATTTAATAAAATGCCAAAGTCCTCAGCTGCACATTGCATGCCAGACAGACAGACAGACAAACAAAAAAGAAACGTGAGAGTCGACAGACGTGAGAGTCACCTGCCGCCTACGCGTGAGTTGCTCACACACACGTGCTCTCTCTATACTTCTATGCTTGTATGTGTGTGTGTGAGTGTTTGTGTGTGTTTGTTCGTTAAGGATTTGCACGAATGGAATTGCAATACAAAAAGTGTATGAAATAAATGTCCGTCTGTCGGCGTCATTGGCATGGACTTTGTATCAAGAGCGCGTCCCTTTTCACATAACTGTTGCCAATACAAACTGTAAATTATGAGAAAAGCTTGCTTGTACTAATGTGTGAGTGAGTGAGACAGCGCAATGGGCGAAAAGGATCAAGTTGTGTCTGCTTCAGTGCTTTATGTTTCTTTGTAACCCATTTGTTACTGTAACTTGCAAATGAAGAGAAACTTATGCTCTTGATTTTTACCCGGACTATATTCTGAGGTAGCAATAACAGCCGATGACTAAACTGTAATCAAAACTATATAAAAATAAGTTGTTTTATTATTTTTATAAATTTAAATTAAAATGTAATACTAATTTCATTAATTTTCCATTTTTTCAGATAATATTTATCAGCAACAATTTTTATTTTAATACGCCACACCATATGTAAATAAAAAAAACATTTCGGATGGAAATCGTTAAAGTTTTCACAAAGTTATGATAACTTGAAAGTCTGAGTAGATCCGCTATCTCTTAACTTACCACCAAACCTCGCTCACAGACTCACACTCTCTCTCTCTCTCTCTATCTTATACATAGCAGCAACATGCTTATTAACACTTCATTTTGCATGCAAAAACTTCCAATCACCGACAGCAACAGCAACAGCAAGAACTAAAACTACAACAACAACAACAATAACTATAACAGCAACAACGAGAATGTGAAAAACGTGTCGATGCATGTGCGCCATGAATGTCAACGCACAGAAGCAGTCAAAACAAAAGCAAAAGCAAAAACAAAATAAAAACACAAAAGCAAAACCAACCAACCAACCACCCACAAAGCAAAAGGTATTTGGCACGTCTACGTCGACGTCGCGACGCGTTGTCGCCGAGCTTTTGTCTCGTGCATTTACTGTCTCGTTCGCACTTAGTATGTCCATGTATGCGCTACGCTTTATTGTGCTTACATATTTATGTTAAAATAAATGTACATTGCTTTTTACAAAATGTCTATTGGTTTTTATTTAGTTTTAAACGTTTTCACATGTTTTTGCATTATGCGCATTAGTTTTAATGGCAATGGCCAACATAAAAATGCCATAAACGTCATATTACCCACTGGCTGCAGACGCAATTCATGCCAAACCCTGAAGCTGACGTTGACGCTGACGCCGACGCCTGACGTCGACGTTGTTACGCCAGCTGTGCAGCTCTGCTACGCGTTGCATTGCGTTACGCTGTGCTGCGCTGCGCTGCTTGTTGCTCTTTTTCCTCCTCTTCGGACGTTTGCTTTAAACATTTATTTACATTTATTATTATTAGAAACAAGAACAATTGTAATCATCAGTAATTATTTTGTTATTTCTCGATTACATTTCACTGCCCTGACATATCGATAAATGTCGAATGCCATTATTCGATATACACAAAGCGAACTAATTGCATTCCTTTTCTTTCTTCTTGTATTACACTTACACTTGTTGTTGTTATTCAATTCCATAGTAACCGTTATAAATGTATTACAGCTTCCCCTCCCCAAGACACACATGTCCTTGCTCCAGCTCTATTTACTGTTGTCTCTGTGTGTGTGTGTGTGTTTGTTTTTCTCTATTTTATTCGCATTTAATTTCAATGCAAATTTTTATTCAATGGCAAAGAGAATTTCCAGCAACAGCAACAGGAGCAGCAACAGCGGCAGCGCAGTGACAGCGACGTCAGCAGCGACGCCCACTTAAAGCAAATGGATACGCAAAGGCGGCGACACACATGTACACATACATACATGCATGTAAGTAAATTTAGCATCATAGCACATGTTGTTGCTGTATCATAGTTGTTGTTACTCTGCTGCTTCTTCTTTCTCTAAGTGTGATTGTTGTTGTTGCTGTTGCCGGCGGTTGTTTTATAAATAAACGGCAACAAGCTGCTCGCAGCTCACGCCGTATCAAAAATAGACAACGAAGGCAACGACAAGAGAGAGAGCGTAAACACATAAGGAGCGACAGAGACAAAGAGAGCGTGCTTGAAGTGGAAAGAAAGCTAGACAAAAAGAGAGCTGACAATAAGCGAAGTTACTTCCAAGTCGAGCTTTAAAAGATTTTGCAACATTGTGTGTCTATTTTTAAAATTGTTTATTGTTTTTATTTACTTTATCTGAATTTATTTATAATTTATGAAAATTGCTTAGAGTCGGCAATTGTTATTAACGCTATTATTAGACAAACAATTACAAATAGTACCTTGGCTTAAACGCATCAGGTGTTTATATTGGTAAACTGTTGACGTTAGTTACTCACACACTCACACACACACAAACACACACACACAACACATTCTTTAAGCCACTTAAATTATTTGTGTTGTTGTTTTATCTAAATATAATTTTGTGGCCACAATTTATGGCCTTATAATTGCCATCGTATTTGTGCAATTTGCTATTTTTAACCCACTTTGTTTGCGGTTTATTTTTTTTTAGCTTATTTTGCTTCTGCTTCTGCTTCTTCATCTCTTGTTTTGTTGCTTTGCAAAACAGTTGTTTTGATTTTCATGTTGTTGTTATTGTTGTTGTTGCGTCTTTCATGCATTGCATTCGCATATTTGAATACACTTTTGTACAGGGGGTTTAATTATTTTATCGTCTAAAGTGTAACGCATTTGTATTAGACGATTTAAGAACCGAAAAATTTAGAAACTTTTGATAGGAGGATTAAAGAAGAGGAGAGTTTTATAATAATATTTAAGAGATTTTTGATAAAATATACATTTAAATTTAACTGAACATTAAAAAATACAGAGCTAAAAATCAACTTTCAGTTAAACATATCTTTTGAACAAAAACCTCTTCACCGAGTTAAAAGTCTAGTGACGAAAACAATTCTATGCCCCAAAATTTCTGATTGCCAATTTTGTGACGAACAATATTAAATTTAAAATATAAATTAATTTTAAAAAAAATATGTTTGGCTTAAAAAAATCAAAACTGCTTTCTATCTTAAATCGTGAAATCGTATTTCCCTATCGTATTTTAACTTTCAGTTGAACATATCTTATAGAAAAGAACATCTTTACGAGTTAAAAATCTAATTTCTGATATCCAATTTTGTGACGAACAGTATTAAATTAAACATACAAATTATTTAAAAAAAATATATGTTTTAAATTAATTTAAAAAAAAACAAAAATATATGTTTTGCTAATAAAAATCGTGAGCCGCTTTTTCTCAAAAATCACCAAAACGTGGGATAAAAAATCGTATTTCCCCTGTAGCCTTTTATAAAATCAAAACTTTAAAGGTATATTTGTGGGATCATCTTGACCATCTTGACAGAAAACGAAAGATTAATAATAAGAATGACTTAAAGAAAGCGCTCTTGGATAAGTGGGAGAATATATCCCCTAGTGTAAACATGAACCTTGTGTGCTCAATGGGATCCAGACTCCAAGCAGTTTTAAAGCAAAAGGGATACCCCACCAAATAATAGGAATTATAATAATATTACTTTGTTAAGTTGTAAAACGGATTGAATTGGTTTTGCATACATACTTTTAAAATGTATTTTTTAGGGTATTTTTGTTAATTTTCAGAATAATTAGAAGAGTTTTTCTTTTTAATATTTTAAGTGCCTTAAATGAAGTTCCTAATATATATTTTCGAAATATATCTAATCATTTGTTTTAAATGCATTGCTGTTGTGCTTTTCATTGCCTAAAGTTTGTTTTGCCAACTGCATATTTACTTTATTGATTCACTGTAGCTAATACCTTTCCAACGATATATCTGTAGCTTCTATCATTTGAATACTGTGAGGGTGTCCATTTAAGCGGTTTTAAGCGATTTCCCGCTAAACTAGGTATTTTTCTATAAAAAAAAATCGTAGAACAAAAGTTTTTGGATCTATGATCGGGAACACGTCCACATTCACAAATCCAAGCTATTTCAACGCTTTTATACAAAGAGACAAACACTTTCGTCACTAGTGATTGTTGAAATGACCCATTAAATTTATATAGCAAGAGTATTTGACTACTGTCATACTTTTTAGGTGTTTATCTTGTTTTGTTGCCTTGTGTCTTGACTCGTTTCGCCTTGTCGCCTGATTTATTTTGCTTGGCAATCAAAAGCGTTAAGCTAATTTGACGGGGTTCATTCGCATGCTGCTAATTAAGCATAATGGGATACAAATATGAACATATGTATCTTTTCCTTGTGTTGACTAAGGAAAGCAGGAAGCAGAGTATTCGAAAAATCTAGAAACGGTACATGTATCTTTAAAAATGGATATGAAACTTTAATAAATTGAAGATTTGTTTTTCCTTTTAAATAATTATGATGATATATGGGCATTTCCAGAAAAGGGTCCGCCTCGCCCAAAAACGTAAAATTTATATAAAAAAAAAAAAAAATAAAAAAAACACATCTTGTGAAATTTTCTTCCAGAAATGTATTCAAGTTATTTATTCAAGCAATATACGCTAGAGGAAATTCACTAGGATGAACAGATAGATTTTACATTGGAATAGATTCACTTTTTCTATATTTTTTGCCATTTTCTCAAAAAATTTACTTCCAAAATGGACCGATCGTACTCTATTGATTACACTAATTAAGATAGTAAGATTGTAACATAAACCATTTTAATACATAGAAATACATTGAATTTTTAATTTAAAACAAGTTTTAAAAGCTGTTTTCGATATAACGAATAAAATTTGATAATCGATAAAAATCTTGTCACGTTCACGATGTCGCAAACTTGTAAAATAAATAAAATAATATTTATATATTTCAATATAATTCCTTTAAATGGAAAACTACATTATTTTATTGTGGTTTAAGAGTATTTTATTCCAAATTACTCGCCACCTTTTACTGAATTTCGAATTTTTCAAGTTAAAGTCAAAAACGACTTTCATTTTTTGTCACGTTCGCGATGCATTGTTTTCTATTAATAATTCTAAAACGACAAGTCCCCAAATCTTGTCTTTTATAATAAAAATAGTGTTGATAAAATGCATTAAACGCGTAAAAAAAACATTTTTTTAAATGTAAATTTTCCCATTATTTTTTTCCATATTTCTCGATCCAGGAAATACCCATATATTATATTGATCATGATCGTTAACAAAAACCAATCGCATAGCAATTTCAAATGCCTTATTTGTAGAGCATTTGAGGTTTAATTTGATAAGTTTATCAGCTCATAAGGATTTTGTTAACTATTATTTAGAATGTATGCATGTGTATATATTTTTACATTTTTTTTGTCACAAAGACAAACAATTACATTATAAATATTATTAACAATTTCAATTCATGAAAATCAACAAATTAGCAGTAAACACGCAAAGTTAATGCACACACTGCAACATTTTAATATCAATTATGTATGTTTTTGTATGTATTGTATGTTTATATGTACTTGGAATAGTACATATTGTCAAATGGGGAGGTGGGGGACATACCGCTAGCAAGTGTTATTGCCTTGTCCCCCCTCCCACCCCCCTGTTTTTGCTGGCAGCACAGCAATCAATAGACAATAACAACACAATAGCTAAAGCGACAAAAACGTAACAGAAATTTTCAACTAAAAGCCACTCAACTAATAAAATAAACAAAAACAAGGCAAATGCGTGACACACTGTGTGTGTGTGCTGTGTTTGTGTGTGTGTGTGTGCGTACAAGTGTGAGTGTGAGGGGACGCTTGCACGTTGCGGCATTTTGTTGTTGCTTGTAGCCCATGGAGAGACAAAACTTACAATGTAATCCACAGGCAAATACATGCAAACAAAAACTCTCTCACATTCACACAGACACACACACACACAGACAACACGCACACAGCAGGAAGCGAGCAATGAGCAGCGGCGTCAACGTCGACGTCGACGTTGCCATCAGACGACAGTTTATCGATCGTTTGGCATAAAAGCAACACAATAAAAGAGAGCAAGAGCGAGAGCAAGAGGTGCTCAACTTAACTGACACACACACACACACATACACATAAATATTTCATGTGCAAGCATTGCATAAATACTTAATTTTTGTTATTTTTTGTTGTTCTTCTTATTGCTGGGTAAAATGTCGTATTAACACCTAATTGTGGCATATGAGTAAACGAGAGCAAACTGAATCAGAGTGGGAGCGGAGGAAAAAGCAGAAGAGCGCAGAGAGCAGCAAAGAGACAGCCTTAATATTTGGATAGACACATGCAAATGTTGCGCTTCTCAATGGGCATCGTTGTTGTTGTTGTTGTTGCTTTTGCTGCCGGCAAATATGTGAATGATGATGTTGAAATGTTTGAAAAAAAAACTACGACAAAATGAAGGCAACAACAAATGGCAAATGGCAAACTGACGAATCACGATGAAAGAAGGAGATGAGATGAAGAGATCTTGTGATTAGTTTGTGTATGGGTGGATTAAGATATAAAGATACAAAGACATTACTAAAGATGCTGTGACTTAGTCCAGTACAACAACATCAACAACAACAACCCTATTAGAGTCTACCTAAGTTGGGAGCAGCCGCTGCTCCCGGAGCCACTGCGTGCCCAACGCTGGTTTAGTCAGTTGTACTTTAGTTGAATTAAATTTTTTTATTAATTATTATACCCGTTACATATAAAAATAAGTAAAAGGGGTTATTGTATTCGTTGCAATGTATGTAACAGGGAGAAGGAAGCATCTCCGACCCTATAAAGTATATATATTCTCGATCAGCATTAACAGCCGAGTCGATATAGCCATGTCCGTCTGTCCGTCTGTGTGAGCGCCTAGATCTCAGAGACTATATGAGCTAGAGCAACCAAATTTGGCACACAGATTTCTATAAGCCCCACGCAGATCAAGTTTGTTTCAAAATTTTGCCACGCCCCTTTCCGCCCCCGTAAATCGCGAAAAGCCACCACACGCATAGTTTTCAAGATATTAGGATTTTTTAACTCATTACCGTTAGCTACTATTATTACCTATCATCTTATTAAATCATAACAAGATCGGACAAATAGAAAGGTGGTAATGGTTGATTAAAGCTTTTAAGCAATATAAGTGCCTAAAAGCATGCAATAATAAAAAATTTTACAAATTTTTAAGTAACGGGTATCCTATAGTCGGGAGCTCGACTATAGCCTTCCAACTTGTTTTAAGATATACTCTTTGTGCTACAAATTTTCAATTTCAGGTAATAAAAATCAATCTAAAACCAAATTACAAGCTGCAATTTACACAATTCTAAAAAGGTATGTAATTTAGGCAACAATTGTAAGTGAATAAAATGAATATTTTTATGCTCGCAATTAAGTGAAAAAACAAAAGCCAACAACAATTATCAAGCTGACTGCATACACTCGGGGTATTCCCAATGCAATCAGAGCCTGCTGAGGGTTGTCCTACATTTGCAGTTATGAAAAAAAAAAAAAAAAAAACGAATACTCAACATTTAATGGAAAAAGGGTACAAAAAAAAAGAAGGAAGCATTGACAAAAGTTTCTCAGTTAACCGTTGCGTGACGTGGACAAGTGTGAGTGAGAAAGGTAGTAAATAGCGAAAGTTAGAAAGAGTCGAAACAAAAAGGGTTGAGAAATTCATAAAAAGTGAAATAAAAGTGGTTCATGAGTGCTCATGAATACTCATGTTTTATAAGCCATTTCAAATATCAATTTATTGCCTACACGTTTTACCCACTCCCTGAATATCGATAACAACAATAATCGATAGTATGGATGACACGTTAAAAGGCAAAGTATAGGCATAAACGGTATAAACCAGTGGGAGCACAACAATAGCAACTACAACAACATTATCAGCTAGTCTTTGGTGCGACTCCATGGCAGTAGAATAGTTGGAAGCAGTCGCTGCTCCCGGAGCCACTGCGTGCCCACCACTGCTATAAACTGCGACAAGTTTTACTTTGCTCCAGTGTGTCACGTTGCTTACGAGTAGATAAGAAAGAGAGAGGTAAAGCGAGAGAGAGAGAGATAAACAGCGATGGACCACACAACTTCCTTTCAACAATCAAACACAAACATTCATTAAAAAGTCCTTCAATAAAGCTTCAGGTTACAATATTTCAACCACGACAAATTTATCCCTACACCGGAAGTGCCTGAGTGTGCAGCAGTGAAGTGACAAAGAGAGAGAGAGAGAACGACTGAATGAGAAAGCGAGACAGTGTATGCCTCAAGGCAAAAGTCTCTGGTCAGCGAATTAAGCACAAAAACAAACAAACAAACAAGCAGAGCAACAGCGAGGCGACCCCAAAGGCTTCTCCAAGTCGAGGTCCTGTCTCCCCCCTCCCCTTTCCAGCCCCACTCCTTCATTGCCAGCCCCCTTTTGCTGTCAATATTAATAACAGCAAGAACGACAGAGAGAGAGCGAGAGAAAAAAACGTCAACTGAAAATAAATGGCAAATAAGTTTTTGTTTTTATTTGCAGTTCACCAAGCCACGAAGGACACTAACTTGGCCCCATTCTCCTGCCCCCTCCCTCCACTTAACCTCTCTCTCTCTCTCTCTCTCTCTCACACACACAGTTTAGTTGGCAACGCCGCTTTCCCTGTCAGCGGAAAAGTGCAACTTATTTACTGTTTCCGCATCGTCTTTGGGGGAATATACTCGTAGTAGATGAAAGACCCACGAATCCAAAGTACAATGCGAAAGTCTTGGTTAAGTTTATATTTATATTGATAGCCTTGAGGTTCTCCCTTTCCCTTTCTCTTTCCTCCCCTCTCCCCTTTTCGTATTGACTAACCCCACCCCTGAGAATTCAACTGCGTTTTCTCTTTGAAGATTCGCAATTTATTTTGCCTTTAATCACTTTCGATTTGAATTTCTTTCTTTTTTACTTTTAATTTTTTCATTAATTGCAGCCTTGTTTACTTTTTGGAGAAACTCCTCGATTTTTTCAGGTTTTCTCGTATTTTTTTTATAGAATTTGATTTGCTTTTGAAACATCTTTTTGTATTCATCCATTTTTTACTTTCTGCTTATTTCAATAATTGAATTTTGATTTTATTAATTTAAAGAAAAGATTTGGGCCCTTCACTTTTATTATACAAACTTTTTATTATAAATTCCTTAAAAGCGTTTAATTTCTCAATTAAAGATTCTATATTCCATTTTATTTTTTACGCCTTAAAATTTAGGGATTTTCCTTTGTTATATTAATATATTTTATGGGTTTTAAAGACATGTTTTCCACCATGATTACTTTATTATACTATTGCATCTCTAAAATTTTATTTCTGCTTTTTCTAATAACATTATTTTGAAACTATTTTGATTGATAAGTAATCATCTATCTATTGCGATCATATAATCATTTCAACTTTTACTTTTAAATCTTTGTGCTGACTGACTCACTGACTGTGAATCATTATGTAGGCCAAACGGTTATACCTAGAAAGTTTACATTTTCACACAACATAGCTGAGACAATTTTAACGTGCGTTTGTGAAAATCGTACTGTAAGTGGGTCAAATTCAGGGTTAAAGTTTAGGGAACAAACTAAAAAACTTTTTTGTTGCTTAAGATATCCCAACTAGAGAAGGGCATGGGCCTCCTTTTTGAGGCACGGCACGGCCCAAGCACGGCTGGTAAAAACTGAGGCCCAACACGGCCCAACACGGGATTTTTTTAAATAGGCACGGCACGGCACGGGCACGGCACGGCCCATGCCCATCTCTAAACCCAACCAAACTCACAGATTGTGTATTTGGGACTGTCTCTTACATCCTGACCTGGTCAAAGTCAGAAAACTATTTCATCTAGCTGCCATAGGAACAATCGGATGCAAATAAATCTTTAATATAAAAACTTTATTGTGGTATGAGATTAACTCCATGGAGACATTTTTTTGAACAACTTTCATTTATTATAACTACAGTTGAACTTCCATATCTCGAACTTCTATAACTCGAATTTCTCTCTAATTCGAGCTAAAAGAGTGGCAGTAAAATTAATAATCTTAAGAAAAAGAACTCTGTAAGTCGAGTATCTCCATAACTCAAACTTTTCTTTAGGTAATGGTGATTTGAGCTAAGGAAGTTCGACTGTATTGTGCTATTTTGTATATTGTGCTCAATGGTGAAATTATTTCGAATAATCTTGTAATTATTGTCATCATATTAATTCCAAAAATCCTTGGTCATATATTTTTGAATTTACTTTTATACATCTGCAATTTTTACGAATGGTGATGTTTGTAAAAACATGATTAATTTTTAGATTAAATATTTCTATTCAACTTTTGCTTAAATAAACTTAAGAATACAGATTATTGTTTGTCAATCTACCCAACTCAAGTGCCTGAATAAAACAGGGTATCAAAACCAAATGCCAAACGGCATTTAAATACTTGGCAGTCATTTCAGTTGCAGTTACCGTTACCGTTACATTCTCGGTCTGAGTCTCAGTTTCAGTTGTTGTGGGCTTAAAGTGGCAAACACTTGTCCGTCGCGACTTGCAAGTGGCACACACACATACAGAGATAGACACTTGAGTTAAGTGTGTGTGGGGACAACAACTAGCAACAGTGTTGGGCAAAAGCGTTGTCCTGTGTCCTTCAGTTAACTGAACTGCAGCTGACTGAGGGGCGTGGCAGCGCAGCGCATGCAACAGTTAATCATTTATATAAATGGGTGTGGGTGTGTGTGGCAAGGTGCAACAGGGACCAAGAAGTGGTGGCAAGTTCTTAGCGACACCTTGAAGAGAGCGAGAGAGAGACAGAGAGAGTGCAAGCTTAGCCATTAGAAAGCAGGTCGACATCGAGGAGTGTTCCAGCTTAAATGCATAACTCACACACACACACACAAACACACACATTAAGGCTACAGAATTGACACAGTTTCAAATAATCTACAAGTTATTCATTAAAGTAATCAAACACTTAATTTCTTTAGTAAGAACTTCATTTCATGGGAAAACATCTTTTAATTAGTTGACAAATAACAACAGATTTATGCTAATGTCGACTATTTAATACCCTGGCAATTGGTATCTATAGAAACTTTAGTTTATTTTGAAGCGATATTATTTAAGAATTGTTAAACTGTAATTTGATCTTTCGATTATTTCAATTTTCATACATATAGTAATAAATGTTTAACCATTCTTTTTAAGGCACCTGATCACAATGAAACTTTCCTGGAATATGTGAGATATACTAAAATTTAAATATTCATTCGGTTGTTTAATAAAATCAATCATTTTCGAAATTCAGATTGAGAAACTTGCCGAGACTAAAGAGCTTCTTATGCAAAAATCGATCAATTATTCAATGATAGTTTTGTATTATTTAGATTATGCCTAAACTTTAGGTTTGTATGTCTAGCTATAAATAAGATAATGTAAGTTTTATCGACAAGAAAACAATAACAAACACTTAGGGCCGTTATTTCAATGCACATATAAGTTTTATTCAACAATTAATTTGAAATTTGATACTAATTTCTATACATTTTACGTAAATTTCTCTTTTCAATAGTTATCAAACACCTTATTTAGACATTGGAAAAAGGGCCTTAAGCTTGGTACTGACGTGAGATAAATTTTTAGCGGCGGAAAATGCTCAATATTTAGCAGTCGACGAGCGTAAGCCTAGTGTTGCCAATGCAACCCGGAAAATGCAAAAAAAAATAAAGAAGTTGAGTGGTAACTCTATGCGTCAACAGCGGTTTATTTTAAAAATGAACATGCAGAACTGATTTTGATAAAAAGACGAGATAATAGGCAATGAAAATGTTAATTAAAGTTAATAACCCATCTATATTAATGGAAAAAACAAAATTATCTAATTTATGTCTATAAAAACAATTTCAGCTTTCGTTCTTGCTTAAAATCTACCAATATTGTCGTCGTTATTGACCAAATTCAAATACTCTTCATCGTTTTCCCATGTGTACCAGACATTTATCCCCATATACCTGGTGAAACTCTTAACAGTTCGATGCTCAGCTAAATGCAAACAGTGCTGGATAACGCCCGTTCCTTATCTGGCAAATCCGTTTTTAGTTTCAGTTTAGTTTACGTCCGGATCGACAAGCGGAGATAAATGTCAAGTTCTTCTTCTTCACGCCAGAGTTTCTTTTTATATGGAGTTTGGGCTTACGCTAGGCCTTTTATCCCAAGTCAGTACCAAGCTTTACCAAAAATATTTTTTGGATCTCGTATTTCTATGGAATCTATATTTTTCACTAATACTTTTGACTAGATTCAAAAAATTATTACTCTTTTTATATACTTTTAAACATAAACCATATTACATCATTACACATATCGTGACAAATTTTTAATAGGCTCTCATTAATATGTATTTGCATTAAATTATATGAATCACGGTAGTTATTCACAATCACCAGTTAATTATATTCCAATGATTATAATCGTAAATCAAGCGACATTTATTTGAATACTTTTTGAGCGCAGTGAATATGAATCATTTACAAATTCACAAACAAATTGTTCTGTAAAATTGGCACTCGTATATATGTGAGTTTACACATATACTCAGAAGAAGAAGAAGTCCGTTCCAGTTTACATTACACATAAAACAAAACACATCAAAACTGTATTCATGATTCATGTGCAATTTCTAGTTCAAATAACCAAACCCACGAAATCCCTTTTTTTTAGTTTTGTGGGCCATGTTGCCAAGCCCAGCGACAGACCAATCGAGTAGTTAACTCCAAGGCTACTCTCCTCCAGGATATTCTCAGTTTTCCACTCTGTATGTATTCATTTATATATATATATATTTTTCATACCTTTTAAATGCGAGACACAACATTTCTGTTAGATTTTTGTGCGAATAAAAAGGATTTTTTGTACCAAACCAACATGACAGATGTTCGACAGTCACTTGAGGGATGCAGACGACAGACAGAGAGAGAGAGAGCGCACTAGAGAAAGAGAGAGCAAGGACAGAGAGCGAGAGAGACACAGCCAAATTGTTTTATGCGTCCGTCCATCGATAAAGTAAATCACTTCCCTTAACATTTATATGGTTACTTTTTTTTCGTCTTTTGCTCTCGGGGTTTTTCCCTCTTGCATTTGGGATTCGCATTTAACTTGTTTGCCTTTTGTGTACACAATTCGAGACACACACGCACACACACACACACACACACACATAAATCATGTGTATACGCAATTAAAGATTCTCTCGTTTGGTTAATGATAGTGACAATTATTGGATACGTATCCGAAGGGTAGAAGTTTCATTAGCTCCAGGCATAAAGTAAATGCCAACAGAGCTAATTAAACTTTTGTTCCTTGATGATGCTTTAATCAACTTGCAATCAATTAATAATGAAGCTTTTAGATAGCGGAAAGCTTTATTCATTTTTGTAAGCGACAGTTGTTAGACATGTCTTTATTATTATATTTTCAATTATTTATTTAATTATTTATTTATTTATTGTCAGCTAAGTGCAGTTGAATTTATAAAAATTTAAATAAAACCAAGTAACATTATCAATTTAACACGAATTATATTTAAAATTTAGATTAAATACTCATTTAAGCTTTATTCAACTTTCAATCTATCAATTTATCAAGATTTTTTAGAATTCAAAAGAGACAACTACAATTTTAACATTGATTTTATGACTCAAAGTTTTATTTAACTTGCAGTTAATTTTAATTGCAATCCTATGATAACTGATATTCCGAAGTGATAAAAACCCTTTTATATTTATATTAGCCACAATTATTAGACATTATTTTGGAACAGAAAGCATAAATTATTGTTAAACAAATTTAGATCAATTCGATTTCAGTTTTATACATTAAAAATGACTTAATAAACTTGAAAAGTTTCAATTTTATATTATTAGAGTCTACCTATTGGAGTCTACCTAAGTTGGGAGCAGCCGCTGCTCCCGGAGCCACTGCGTGCCCACCGCTGTTATAAATTAAAACAAAAAATTTTAATTGAAACGCATGTGTTCTGAAAAGTGACATATTTAAGTAAAATTCAAAAATTAACCGGCCTAACATAAAAATAAAACAAATAGTAATAATAAAGTTGGCTAAACTTCTATAAAATATCAATTTTTCAATATTTTATAATTTCCACAATTATTTTATTATTTTGATTATTATTTGAAAAGATTAAATTTTACAACATGTATTATTTTTATGAAAAAGAAATTTAGAAATTGATTTGATTTTTATTTGTAAATATATTCCTTAGTTGATAAATTGCATCAATATAATTCACAAAAAAAAATCAGATCGCATCGTCAGATATCGCAGCTAATCATCGGGTTTCATTAACAACAGAATGGATGAAATGAAAGGCCATTTCGAAATACAAATTTGGATTGTGAATTTGTGAGCTTATGATGTGCTACCATTTATCATAACGGACCGTTGGGCATGTGGGACCTGCATATAATGAAAATGAAAAGGCAGCTTGCAGCACTTGCACTCACTTAACTATTCATAACTGACACAAGCACACACACACACAATTACTCACACGCCGACAAATTTAAATAATTCAACGAAAGAAATTCGCTTTTTAGTCAATGCCAAAAGCTGAGCAGGAGAGAGCAAAGGGAGCGAGGGAGAGAGCTGAGCGATGAGGTGGGAAAGAGAAAAGCCACAAAAACCAGAAACTTGCAGTTGCCTGTCTGCGTGTGTGTGTGTGTGTCTGTGTCTATGCCGCAGGGCATTTCAGGCAGGACATAACAAGGACAAAACGACGCGAGGAAGAGGCAAGGGAGAAATTGAGTGGCGCAATGAAATGGCGGACAGAGATTGCGGGCAACTCTCGCGCGCGCGTTTTAGGCGCACATTAAAATTTCAATTTTCGAAAAATTACAATTTTATCTGTACGCTCATTTTGATACGGTTTTGTTGTTGTTGCACCCAAAAGTGAATTCATTATTATTATATGTATGTTTTTACAACCATAAGCAATAATATTGATAATAAATGCATCAAGAATTAATGTTCAATTAAATGCACGAGGATTTTATTCCTGTTTACAAATGTAATTTTAGCTAAAACTTGCTCATTAAATTTAAAAAAAAAATATTATAATAATAATGATGCCTTATTATGAGTTAGTTTTGGGAGTAATTTGTGTTTCGACGGTTATTTCTAATATGGAACTTTTATAATTAATCCCAGGTT